>JAQGCC010001987.1:0-20389 GCA_034698905.1 Xestoiulus laeticollis | reverse complement strand
TTTTGCTGAAGTGTTAGTATAGGAAGTGTAGTGCAGTGCAGGTATTGTGCTGCACATGTGCAGTGTGGGAACATCCGCTTGCGCCTAAAAGCAGCGTTTCCGGCTATGGCTGCCAAGCTCTTTAAAGCATTTCTCAAGCATGTCTCATGTTTGTTTATTTAACCTTAACCTCCTGCTGTTCCAACCCCTTGTTTAAAATTCATATTTGCACTTGCACCAATCTGTTTGTTAAGTTGGTGTCAATCAACCTTGTGTTTACACCTGCATTTATATCGTATTTGACATAAATATTTACATTACACCTGAAAGTTTCAAATGTTTCAACTGTACAAGTGTCTATTATAAACCTTTAAGGATTGTATAACACCAAGTGTTTGGTGTAACAGACAATAGGAACACTGCTTTTTTGAAATTTTAAGTGTCACGTTTGATTCTAAAATGAGATGTAACATTTATGGTGTAACTAAAATTGTTTAAAGGCTGATATATTTTGGACAGTTCATAAAACCACATTTTAGTATGTGGTTCATCATATTTTTTTAATTGTATAATTTTGGCATCAGATAAAGCGAAACCTATAAATAGCATCTATATAGCGCACTACCTGGAAGTAGTGATCCCTCACAGCAGGCACGGATGTGTATCATCATTTTAGCTAAATCTGCAAATAGCACTCTCCCTTCAAGTAGCGCACCTTATGGCTGTGGCAGCATGAGCTACTACAGAGCTCTACTAGTCGTAAAGGATGAGTCTCAATAAATCGCTGTGTGGGGGATGCTCTACTAAGTACGACAACCCGACCTGTACCAAGGTCATCTACAGACGATTTTGCACCTCAACATTGCTCTGCTTGTTCGACAAATCTTTTTTACATTTTTGGAAATTGTGGTTATATTTTCAACTATGATATCCAAGTAAATGATCTTGGGCTTGTGCAAATTACGGAGTCTTCTTGAAAACTGCCACTGCCATTTTATGGAGAATAAGCCTGTTAATTGCGGAAACAGTTTCCACATTAAAAACAATTAAAGTTTAGTTTTGTAACTACTTAAAAATGCATACATACCGTAACAGCTTTTTCTCCTAATTCAGTTTCGTCTCGGAGATAAGAAATGGTCGCCATTATTTTTTTAAAGTCATTAAATAGAAAAAAAAGGGGAAATAAGGGGAATGCAAAATACAGGAAACCGAATTAGTTATGCAGCCTATGAAAAAAGGGGTGATAATGGTGACGAATTAGTTTGAACTTTTTCCAACTGAGGATATGTACTTTTGGGAGGATATAAAAAAAGATGTGTAATGGATTTAACCATCGTTTATTTCGAGTTTGTTTGCTTTTTTATATACCTTTAAACCATTTCTTGGTGGAGCACGTTTTCAGGCTTTTTTTAAGTCACCAAATCTGAAATGTTGTGGGATAATGAGTGATTTTTCTCCAATTCTGTTAAATGGATTTTCCTGCTTCTATATAAGTTTTTTTTTTTTTACAAATCTCTCTTGTTTGAACGGTGATCGTATTGTCATGCATTTTAACATGCACTAGTTATTTGTGGAAAAAAAGGTGTTGCAAGACGATGGGACATGCTGGGCTTTTTGATTAACAATTAAAATTGAATGAAAAAGTGGTGAAATTTTGTAACTTTAACTAAATTAATAGCTAGGCTGGGTGTCGTTAAAACAATCAGTCTTAACATCTAATGAAATTTAACGTCGTGTCTAATTAATTAGCAGTGTGATTAAAAAAAACTTCAGTTTTTTAAAGTTTCCTGAATCTAATTAGGTACAGTTTACTTAGTCTGATTTGAAATTGGATTCAGTGTTGTTAAATCATGAAACATCACACCACCAAAACGAATTTTATTTAACGTGAAAAAAGGTTTTATAATGTTACCTTATCAAATGAGAAAACGCAGAGTTCTAAAAGTTCAGCAAAAACTTCATTTTTCGAATAAAACCTTTGATTTACGCTAATCGACACTATAGGGAGCGCTAGTGCCTTGTCTTTGCATTCTCATGAACTTGCAATGCATTTTTTACATTTAAAATGACAATTGCTTGGGCTTAATAATGTAACCGAACTCTACTAAATTTTGATTGGTGAAAATGTCACCGGAGACTGAGCTGCACACAAAATTTCAGCTTCCTTGGATTTTTGAAAGTCGGTTTAAAACGACCTCAAAGAAGTCGAAACAAACCACAAGCAAGTAAGCACCATTCATGTGCAGTTAAATAAAAGGTTTTAAAAATTGCTTTGAATGAAACTTGAGGGGTCTGCTTGTTTTAGAAGCTAACTGCCTAGATTTTTATATAGAAGCTAGGTTGGTTTGGTAGTTTAAGGGTCAAAAGGCAACTAAGGTCATAGAGAGCTCAGACAGATAGCCTACCCAGGAATCGAACCATGTCTCAGGTAATTTGAAAGCAAATTTTACACGATAAGGGCCCGTTGCTGAACTTTTCGAACGCAATATCTTATCGATACACCTAAAATTATCCAGGACATGCATAACAAAGTTTGTGTGAATCATAAACTCGTGCAAGTTATCTAAAATTTGCTTAATCCAGGTGATCCCTATTGATAGTTAAACGTCAAGAGTTCTAGTTTAAATGTAAAATTATTGAGCTATAATGAGCTTGAATATAAATTGCCTTGCTGATTCTTGTTGAAATGTAATTCTTCATCCTCCTATATATGGTCCTTCAAAGAGGGGTCCATCCAGCCGATCCCCAATGATCCCATGTCCCTCAGGGATAATTCTGAAATGAAAAGATGAAGAGATTTAACACCATATTCAATAAGTGCAACCCATCAAATAAACATTTGATATACAATATTTTGAAACTACATGTATCCATTTTCAGAGACCCCCTTCACCCCCATGCTTGGTGGGGGTGGTAAGGGAGAATTGGGGGGGGGAAGCAACCGAATACCAACAACTAAGTAAAACAAGGCATTTCATAACGAGCTTCTGCTTTATTTTTAGTAATTATGGCTGAAAGGGGCGTGGTGGTTGGGACCCCTCTGTTTGGGGTCCTTTGGGGTTTAAGGTTCCCTCGCTCTTTCGTGCCAACTGCTCATGCAAATGGGAGTTAGATGTTGGCGAGTGTTTGCCAGAGATATAAGGCGAATTTATTACTAATGGGAAGGCTAAATCAGAAAGTGACACCAGCAGTACTTTAAATATATATTTTATCCACCAATCGACTAGAACTGCACAGTGGATTTTTATTTAGACAGAATGAAGTATTGAGAGTGTATTTTTTTTTTTTTTTTTTTTTTGGTTCTTCTCTCCAGCCTATAGTTCAATCTTGCCAATCCTGCCATATTTCAAGTGTTTTATGACCAAAATGGCGATGGTTTGGAGATTTCCATTTACTCTAAACGATGTAGTGGAGGTGGATGCCCTTTGCTTTAAATTGAAATTCACTTTGGATTTGAATTGCATATGACCATTTGAAAAAACCTATTGCATCTAACTGAAATGATCAAGGAGTTTACAAAAAAAAGTGTCTTAAGACACTTTGAGACTTTGGTAAAAAAATGTTCAAAGGTGAGAGAAATAATTGAAAACACGAGCACATAATTGCCAAATTTAATACACGTGTAATAACAGCTGAAATTGCTAATTAAAACCTGTTTTAAAAGCTTTAACGGATAGATGTACTTTTTTTTTAAAAAAATTATCATTTCAAGATACTCGACAGGAATCAATGAATCTATTTAAAACCAACAACTTTTTTTTTAAATGTTAAGGTCGGGGTTGACCATTTTAAATTAATAGCATAAGATAAAAGAATGGACAAATAGGGTTTATCATTTAACCTCTTCCCACGTGGACCAGTTTAAAATAATGAAATCTTCCAGGTGTTACAATGTGAAATAAATTGCGATAAACTCTTGTTAAAAAATTATTTATTGCTATAGATTGAATAAAAAAATGTAGCTATTAATTTGGTAGTGTGTATACCATAGTGGGTAGGTCTTATTCAGTCGAAATACTTTCACATAAGACAGCTTTAAGGCTAAGGCAGTTGCACGATTTTAAAAATGTCTTAAGACATTGCTGAAACTTTTGAACAATAATGTCTAAAACCACTTTAAGATTTAAAAAATGTCCATATAAGATGCTGAAACTTTTGAACAATAATGTCTAAAACTACTTTGAGTCAATTTTCACATAAGACAGATTTAAGACTAAGACATCTGCATCAGTTAAAAATGTCTTAAGATAAAAGATTAATACAAGTTTGAGCAAGAATGTCTAAAATACTTTAAGATACTTTTCACATAAGACAGTTTTATGACTAAAACATTTTCATGTTCTTAGAAATGTTTTAACACACACTTTTTAGCAGGCATTACACTTAGGTAATTTAACTTAAGACACTAAGACACTATTTAGCAAACATATCTTAATACACTAAGCTACTTTTTATCAAATTTTTTATGCTCCATCCATGTCAGATCCATGTAAACATGCATGGTCAGGGAAAATTGTTTTAAAAAACTGGAAAAGTCAGGAAAATTGAAAATTCATATATTATATAAGGACCCAGTTCACTAAGTCCATCAACAAATGCTTCTACTGCTTCATGTGAACAACCGTTACGTTTAATCTATCAATTGCTGTGCACAGCTGGAATATAGGAAGGTATCCACAAAGGACCTCTTGCTTTATTTTCAAAGGGCCATGAGGGGTGAAAGAGGAGACACTTGGGTGACGTCTCAATGGTCTGCCGCGTGCTCACGCCACGTGAAGATGAATTTACTGATAATGTCTGCACATTTAAATGATATTGGGTGGGGGATGTATAAAGGGCCCCAATCCTCAGAAGAGATGTGACGGATGCCCTTCTGGATTTTTGGTACACTGTCGAACAAGCAGGCTAACTGAGCAGTGTGGCTTTTGCACCGCAATTTGGACGATTGACTTAATGGACCAAACACAGTTGTTGGTAGTGCTAACAGTTGTTTACGCCCTTTTAATTCTCTGGAATGTTTTTAGTGCGAGGCACTCAGCGTGTCCATGTGGAAATGGTGGTTTCTGGAGTCGTATCCATGACATGGTTTTGGATGAGGGGGGGGGGAGGGAGTAGAAGAATGCAAGTGGTGATGTGTGTGTGTATATGTATTTGGTGAAAAGTGCCCTGGAAAATTCATGGTTGGAGGAAGTGATCCGGAGAGTGAGTTAGCCACTGGTCCATCAAGTTGCTCTCCATCCATGATTGCCGATGTGCCGGACGGACGACGGACTCTTGGATGGATGCTTTTCCTGGTGGTCAAAATCAGCCAAACGTGCATTTTATATATTTTGGCTTTCTCATTCTTTGGTTTCCAACTCTTGGGGAAAGACTGGACGGATTTTGTGAGAACGCACTTAGTTCCAATGTCGCTTGGATGTGGTGCACTGTGAGACTCCTGCAGAATTTCGACTTTGGGATATCCTGCTTCGTGTTTTGTTTTACAATGGATTTGCAGTGGAATGATAAGGACCCTGATAGTGTAAGTTTACTCAATCAGTTATTTATGGTGCTTTCAACTCTTATAGGGCCCAAAGTCGATCAGCATGGTTTTGTTGTCCGTGATCAAACTTGCTAAGGTTATTATGAGATTTTACGTAATTTGCGAAATGAAACATCCAAGTTAACATTTTTTTTATTATTACAATTATATTTTGCAGTCAAAAGTCGGTGTTTGGAGTTAGTGCCTTGTATGAGATTCCTGCAGAATTTAATGACATTGTGATAGCCTTCTTCTTGCTTAGTTTTGCAATGGATTTGCAGTGGAATGATAAGGATCCAGATATAAGTGCGACTTTATTCATTCAGTTATTTGTGATGTAAAAACTGAACTTTCTACTCTTGGGTTAGGGCCTTAAGTCGATCTGCATTTATTTGTTGTTTATGAACCATGGAAGATTACACTTAATTTGCAAAACTTTATCAGCTTTATATAAAACTAAACAATTAAAAGCATGATGGAGAGGTTGGACAACGCACAAATTTCCACGGCACGCGGGTCATCCCTAGTTTTTCCAAGCTTTTCTCGAATCTCAATGTTATCCAGATGTCAATTATTATTCCTGTCTTGCATTTCGAATTCTTACACTTTAATAATTCACCACACGCCATATAAAACTTATGGTTTTTTTTTTTTTGTTCAAAATTTTGGTAATTTTTAAGTACGTCAGGGTAAGATACAGCATACGAAAAGCAAAATTTCAAAATTTGCATTTGAAATTGCAAACTTTTGTGCAACGAATCGTGCCTAGCTGCCTTTTTTTTTATTTTTGTTGTAATTAGGGCCCTTTTATGAAAAAACAAGCCCCCGCGCTAAAATTACCCATTCGAAAGGTATATGTTTTTCTACCATTGGTTGTTTGAAATTGCATGCCCCATAAAAAAAAAAAAAAAAATGCAGGCAGTTTTTGATGCCGATGTGCACGCCATGTATAAATACTCCCTCACCGAAACCAACAGGGACATTGCATTAAAAATACCACTTTACATATTGAATGTTGAATATATCTAGCTCGGTAATAAAGGTCCCAGTTGGTGGCTGGATTTGCATGGTTTATGGCGAATGAGAAAAAAATAGAGATCAAGTCTGACTCCATCAACTACGGATATATGCAACCGTGATGGAAATTCATCCACATCTCCTCCAACTATTTTGGGATCTGGCTCCATTGCACCCCTTTTATCGATATTCCCATTATTATGCCGCGCATTTTGCACTATATTCCGACATTGAGGCCGGATTTTTATGACTTTTTTTTTTTCTGAAATAGCTTAATTTTGATACACCATGCGTGTGGATATACTGTCGTCAAATGCTATTTCACACAATGCTCGGTTCTGCCAGGGTGCCAATAAAACGTGAGTGGCAATCTGTTATGTTAGCCCTGCACTAAAGGACCTTAATACCACGGATTTAGCATGCGCAATCTGGGCTTAAGTTGCCATTTAAAAAAGGGGGTCTATAAGGGACGCCTCGAAAAGTTGGGGCCAATTTGGAGTTTGGAGTGGTTTTTCACTCTTTTTATTACCTTGGTGTTAAGGTGCTACCCTAGGGTGTTTATTCTGTACATTTAGTGGAGCAAAAAAAAATTCCAGGATTTCAAGGATTATTTCTTGTGTTTTTAAGGACCAATTCTCAAATTATTTTTTCTGAAGAAATCACAGTGCAACTTTTAAACATTTATCAGGTAATTCAAAGTCAGCCCTGATTGATATAGGAATTACCCGTGTAGAACAAATTCAAGTGGATTTCAAGGGTTTCAAAGCTTGCCTGTTATGTTTTCAATGACCTATTCCCAAATTATTTTTCTGAAAAATCAACAACACATACAATTTTTATTTCACACATTTATCAGGTAATTCAAAGTCAGCCCTGATTGCTATTGGTATGGCTGGTGTATTTGATACGGATCAATTTCAAGTATATTTTAAGGATTTCAAAGCTTGTCCCTTATATTTTCAAGCACCTAAATGGCTTTATGCTTGTAAGCCCACTCAGGGATATCTATTTTTATATAAATTGTATTCTCTGGTATATAAAATTATAAAATACAATTTATATAATTCTGTCAGAATAGTAAACTAATAAAAAAAATATGAAATGTCACTGATATATTTTGTTCTAAATATCCCAAATTCATAAAATTATGGGAGAAATTTCACAGATTATACCACGTAATTTTAGTAACCAGAATATATGGGTAATAATGGCAGAATGTGTTTGATTTTAAGGTACCAGTGATAAAAGGGTAATTGTGTGTCTGTGGCTGGTACAAATAAATAATATAATCTTTATTGAAAACACTACTTTTTCCAAACTGCAAAAAGTGCAAGTATATTTCTACTGGTCACACTGTTGGAAAGGGAATTTCCCATAATTGGTTTCAGTGGGGGGGGGGGGAGGGGTGTCTTTTCGGACTCCCCTTGATCCATTGATCGACTTTTCGCCCCCTCATCCATATAAATGACATTTGCATTGTGCCTTTTTCAATGATATATCATTGTTCACATTATTATATGACACTTAGGTAGCATTTGGAGGCGATCGAAAATGTCAGCCAATATTACTTTGCCACTGCGGTAATATAAAATTAATTGCCATTAAGAGAATTAGGTTGATTTAGGATCAATCTGGGTCTTGTTAATGTCCCTTTCAAATGCTGGAGAGATGGGAAACGTAGGGGGGAGCTGATTTCGAAGGGGCCCTTTACATCCCCCCTCGTCATTACTTTCTATTTTGCTCATATTAGGACTTAAGCCAGCGTTTTTTTTTTTTTGGGACCCCAGCATTGCGATTGTTAATTCTAATTGAGATGTTAATGTTGGAGTTGCCGATGTTGCCAAGTTAGGTGAACAGATGGATTAATCCCTATAGGATAATGAGACCACATGGATCGTGTTATACAGCGTGTCTGCAAAATAGGTCGTTAAGAGCCCTACTTGTTATCCTATTGTTGTAGTTGAGCTTAACACCACCGATAGGCGTTGCCACTATTGGGGCATTAGGGCAGCTTCACTGCTGTGCACCCCTGCTAGTCCTGTTTGCCCTCCTCCATACCACAAATTTTAGTTTTTTGGAATTGCAACTTGAGTAAGATGGTGGAAAAGTGAAAACTAAAAGAGTCGATACATGGACCAGAAAGTATTTTTTGACATTGTTCCCATAATGGGGTACCGTGACTTAAAATTCAGGTTTCCGCACATATTCTTGTGCGGAATCTAAGGTTATTGCGCAACAGGAATATTTAGCGGTAACTAAATTTGCCCTGGTCTAACTGAACTTGACCTAAATAAACCTAACCCAAAGTGGTCATTGGTAAATACACCAAAACCTATAAATTAGGTACCTCTATATAGCGATGACCCTGGAAGTTGCGATAACTCGCAATCGGTACGGTGTGTGTGGTTATCACTTTAGCTGCACCGACAAATAGCATTATCCCTCCAAATAGCACAACTTTTTGTTTATAGTTATAAGATATGACCAAAGCTTACTACAATCATATTTACCATAAATACTCGAATAAATTACCACCGGGGGTTTATTTAAAAGTAAGGAACATCGGGCATGGGTTTAGTCGATACCGGGGTTTATTTATTATTTTTATGCCCTCAAAGTTAATATCAATAAATTGAAAATGACTAAAGCTGTAAAGAATCAAGCCTGAGATTTCAATAATAAGGGGAATCCCATATAGGCCTACACTGTGCGAAGCTATAAGAAAATGTGAGTCGCGAGCATTTAGGGAATTCCCTTATACACTGTGCGAAGCTATCAGAAAATGTGAGGCACGTGCACTTTGGGAATTCCCATAACATCCAGCGGTAAGATGAACCATAAAGAGGGTTAAATATCATTGTTCAAATACAGCTGAGCCATTTTGTGATTATTACAACAAACAAGCTGCTATTGCACCACCGGATGTAATTATATCCTGAGGTGTGTTGCGCGATTCTCCGTTAATTTCTTCAGGAATTAGGTAGGACAAAACGGCGTGTCCCTGAAAAAACCGTTAGCAAATGGTTGTGCAATCGGGCCTTTAGTCATTACTGGATTTTGCGTTTATTCACCGGTTAGCTCCGTCATAAATTAGGAGCAGATGTTCGAGGGCCTATCATGAGACACGCCTTACGATTCAAAATACATGTGTAAATTGTGTTTGACTGCTATGTTTCTTTAAACCTCAGATTTTAAGCTATCATTTGCCTATCACCGTCTGCCACCCATGTCTTGTTAGGTCGATCATATTTCCGGGTGCACATGTTTTACACAAATTTAATTATTCTAATCATTTTGTGTGCCACGGTTTATAATTTTAGGATTAATTACTAGATGTCGTCAATGACCTGCACGAACACGCCATGGTCTATTAAATTGGGACAGATTAATATTGATATGTTAAGTTTACCTTGGAATACCTTGGCTCGTTATGCTTTGAATGACTTCTTCGTGCTGTTTAACTCTTTGAAATATGGCAGTGATTTTTAATTAAATTTCATAATCATCAACTGATGTCTGCCTTACCAACTATCTATGTCTTGAGCTAAGTTATAGAGCTTCTATAAGCATGCACATACCAATCTTTCATGCCTTTCTTGATCTTAGAGGGTTGCATACCAGTATTTTCTAAATTCTTTTTTTTTAATTTTAGAAACTGATAGGAACAAATGTAATGTGCGAGGACCTAGCTTAAATATCCTGTTATTTGTTTAAATTTTTTGTTAATGTATATGTATATTCTATTTCATGGAAATATGTCTGTAAAGTTTATAATTGTGTAGAGGGTCTGGTAAAGTTTACAGACATATTTCCATGAAATGGAATTTGCACATTCATAAACAAAAAAAATTGAACAAACAATAATATATTTATGCTAGGTCCTCGTACATTTCATTTGCTCCTATCAGTTCCTATCATCCTATCATTCCTAAAAATAAATAAAAAAATAATTTATAAAAAAAGCTTTAATCTGGTATGCAACCCTCTTAAAGTCTTCATATAAGACACTTTCAGCATATTTTTTCGCAGACAAAATTAAGACCTATAAAACATCTTTTTTTTTTTTGTTGAGTTAAGGCATTTTAATAATGGAATTTGGTAAAATGACTTAATTTCAGATGTCCAATTGCGTATGTCCAAATAGCTGCAAGTATTCTCTGGATAACTATATAAAGCAGAATTTCTTTGAGCATTATCCGGTTATAAATTTCTGCAGACCCAAATTAAAATATACCAATTCTTACACGTAGTCAAAAACCACTGACATCTCTATCAAAACAGGTGTGATTTATGCAAGTTTTCAAAAGTTTTTGGTCTGCAAAGCATATCACGAATGCTAAGTTGGCATCCCATCTTTGGACTCGAAAGGGGGAGGGGGGTTGATAGACTTTGGGTACTTTTATGCACGCATAGTCAACACTTTGGTCGTCCTTTGATTCCGTCAGTTCCAAGCCAGTGGCAGCGCACAGTATAGCGTTTAAATGTGTACGTCATGCAGAACGGATATTGTATCATTGTGAATCGTTGCAAGTTGAGCACCAATAAGGGAAGGGAGATTCACAATGTAGCCTTAAGAGATTGTGAATCACATGTGCAGCAGCAGCCATTGGGAGGGGGGGGAAGGAGCAGGAGTATGAAAAGACCCGAATATTGAAGGATGGTATATGGGAGGTGGCAACCAGATGAGAAATAGGATTTCTCCCTATGTCCCTAGCTCATGACACGCGCATTCAAGCACCCCAATGGACCTTTTTTTTTTTGCCAGGGAAAACTGAAAGCAGTGTTGATGCCCTGGCAGTCATGGGAGATGGCCACGCTGTCGCGATTTTGAATTGAGGTCCTCGTTTGCAGCGACTTTGTCCATTGTGTCGTGCAGTCTCGCCCTGGTGACGACACGCACCCTTAGGCCCCAGAGATATATATATATATATATACAGAAGCATTAAATGCCGGCATGGTTTTTCAGATATTGCTAACCGTTTATTTAGGGAGCCATATCCATGGGAGAGTCTGAAAGTTTTTGGACTTGTCAAACTTTTATGGGACATCTTTGTTACAAACGGCCAACTGGAGAAGAATGGCGGCGTTGACAATTTAATGAGAAAAGTTAGACAAGCATTAAATTTCACGTGCCGCTCTGGAGTTTCTGTAATAACTGGGTCCGATTTCGATTGTCATTATGCGGAAGGTGGTGACCTGGAGAATTTTTAAGAGTTGGGATATTGTGAAAACGACTTTTGATGGGTGTATTAGTGCGGATTTGCACTTTGAGAGGAGGGGTCCTTGTTGGATTGTTTACTTCTTTATGGTGTGTTGGCACTGCATGGGGCTTGCATTTTGGAAGAATCACTTCTAAAATATCCATGACTTTATTCTGCTTCCAGCACCCAAATAATGTCATTTGATATTCAACCTCCCCTTAGCAAAAACTATATATGACATCACTATCAAATATAGAAGGACCTAAGTAGGAACTATCTGAGTCGCAATTGCATCTAACATGCAATAGCATATTTACACAAATTCCGGGATCTTAACAGTCAGTAAGCTAGTCTGCTACCTTCTTATGATTTTTGTATAGTTCCCATGTTCAAAACTAGAAATGTCAAGGAACATTAGAAAATATGGATTTTTAATAAATGGGCTTCTAGAAAATGGGTATAGATGCACCATGGCACTGTACAAACGTTTTGTAAAGATTATATGTTATATAAATAAGATCCTGAATGATGTAAGATCTCAAAAAACGGTCCTCAAGATTAATACAGGAATTATATTTGTTCAATAAAGTTATGGAATACCAGTAACAGTTTGTTTTAATGTAAAAAAATTGCAGTATTAAATTGATACTGTAGACCAGATTAAGACACCTTGTGCATTTTTTTTTCAATTTAAGACTGAAAATAAGTCTTAAATTTTAGCCTAAATTCACAACTACATATATCAAGCATTTCTTTTGCAAACTGTTTCCAAATCAGTTTGATTTCTTGATCCCATTTATCCATAGATTCTTCAAAACAAAAATGTCTGTACCAAATCAGATTGACTTTAAGACTGCAAAAAAAACTTCTTCCATTTCATACATTAAAAAAAGTCTTCGAAATATACTTAACGTTTCCAAGGTGACGAAATGAGGTGTTTGGCGGGTTAAGCCTCTGGCTTAAGTGTGTTCCATGCACGAATGCTTGAGCATAGCCCCCTGAACGGTCACGCTTAAATATGCATATCACATATTCTCCATGGGGAGAAGAAGCCCTTCCTATATAGGATCTTTTTGTTTTGTTTCTATTTTTTTTTTTTTCTCATAATTTTCTTTTCTTCTTTCTGTTTGCTTTTCTTATGTCTGGGTATAATATGCACAAGTCTCACTTCACTGTTGGCGATTACCAAATGTGTTTCATGCTTACTTAAGCTGAACCAAACGAAATTCGTCGGTGCATGTCGTTACTCTGCCAATAACACACACACGTGTATCTTGTCTCAAATACCTCGCTATTTGTTAAACTCCAATGCTTTTGTCACGAATAATCCACACTCCAAAAACTGTTACTAAACATGTTTTTGTTTACGTTGGCTTCTTCATTTCCAATCTCAGCATTCAAGACGTTGCCATGCATTCATGCCCCAGTGACCACCAAATTCTGTGACCATTCCCAAATTTGTCAAGTTTTTTTTTTAACTAGAAAAAAAAAATTGGTGACTATTTACTGGTAAACCATTGTTTTCTTTCATTAGCAAGACGCAGTCTTTGAGGTTGAGAACATCTAGCTATTATAGGCTTTAATAAATGCACAACGTTTCAACTACTTTAAGCCTTCATCAGGTGCTGATAAGAAATAATACAAAAAGGCATGAAATAGGCCTAATCTTAAGTTGAGCACCTCTAGCTTATCTTGATAGATTTTGTCAGGGTCATCTGATCCTGGGTGACTTTTGACCTATGGAATGTGGTGGGAAGGCCAATATTTGGGTCCTGCAGCTCTGTATGGAGTAGCTGGACATGTAATTTGAAGGTCACATCTGCTCCACCATTATACATGTATACTGTTCAGCAAGGCACCTCAGTAATATATAGCACCCACCTGGCGTAAGTGGGTGGTAATTTCCGGTGGGAGGGGCTATAGGCCATTTTCTATGTGCTCATACTACTCACCTCCAACTTGGATAATGCAATATGGAGGCAGCTTATCTGATCGATAGGGATCTATTTGATCCAGAAAGCTTTTAAGCAAACAGCAAAAACTGTGAATAGCACAAACCACTGGGACTAAATCAAAAGTTGTGCTATTTGTAAGGATAGTGCTATTTGTAGGTTCAGCTGAAGTGATGACCATACTCACTTTACCGATTGGGAGTTATCGCTACTTCCACGGTCATCGCTCTATAGAGGTTTGCTATTTACAGGTTTTGGTGTACATGTAATGTATTGCTATTTTGAGAATCATTACTATTTAGAGGGTCTACTGGTTTTACAGTACACTAATTAGATTTATATCTCACGATGGCATATTTGAATTGAAAGTTTATTAACTTTGTGAAATTATATTTCATCGAGAATTTGTATTATGTATTTTTGATAAATATATTTGTAAAGCAAACTAGCATTATCAACAAAAATGAAACATATAAAAAATTGTATTACAATAAATGGTTTTGGTGTAACTACATGTATATATGCTATGTGTATACACAAACAAATAGTACAAATTATAGTATTTCTTAAATATATAGTACATGTATAACAAATTGGATTAGATTTTACGTTGTTGCCTATAGCGGAGAAGTGAGCGTAATCATCTCCACTTCCAGAAAACTTGATTGTTTTTTTCAAATTTAGCACATAATAAAGATTAAAAAATATCTGACTACCAGATGTACATGTGTATTAATAAATTTAAAATTTTGTGAAATTACATTTTCATTATATTCTATTATTTGTTATATTTACTGTTAATTGCACTAATTTTTTAACTTGGCTAATTAGACTAACTAGGCACAAATGATGACCTTGGTTAAGTAATGTGGTCACAGCGGGTTCTGTGGATGAAATATAATTTATTTAAATCGAGTCTAATTTATTTTAATAACATGCATTTTCATCCAGTTGGATTAAACGATGTTGGCTCTTCTGTATAATTGCACTATAGGAGGACATCAAATAAATACCAGTAGTTTAGGCGAATGAACTTGGTAAATACCAAAAAGAAACCGACTGCAACGAGGAAAAAAAGATGATTTCTACCATAAAAAAAATGATAATTAATGGGCGGGTCGTGTGGGCATTTTTTTTTTTTGTAGCACCATGAGCACATGTGCGCATGCTTGCAATTCAAGATGCAAAAATGATGGTAAAAATGCTGTATTTTTTTTTTTTTTTTTTCCTGCAGCATCTCATTTTCTCTCAAAAATTACAGTAATGGTGTTTAAAGGAGGCCGCTATTGCATTATTTAAATTTACTGAATGCATTTCCCAACCTTTCGTTTTAATTATCCTGTAGCATCAGAAAAAAAAAAATAAGTGATGAGTCTTGGGTGCAAGAAAACAAAAAAAAAAACTGGTATTAAAAGTGCATCACGCATCTTCCTACTTCTAGGACCCCATTTTGATTGATAATCAAATTATGCATAGATTCCGTGGAATGAGTTTATTATATACTCAAAGGCACCATAGGAGGTATTGAAACGGAAGTGGATGTCAATTGCCTCTTAATGCAGCATTGAATGACAATACTTTCACATGACTGATGCAGGATTGATCGGGGGGAAGTATACTCAAGTCTGTGTATTTGAACCCCGCCTAGACCTTCAGTTCAGGCTATTCCGGCTTGGGGTTCCTTCATTGGGCCCTTGGTCTCCAACTGGGAAGCCCATTGGTCATTTTGAGAAGAGGGGGACAAGTCAAAAGGAAATGTGCTTTTGGGGATGAATGGAAGATGAAAGAATATGTCCAATAATTCTCGGTAGCCCCTTTTTTTCACTACCCTTCCTTCTAGGTCCCTATACTTCTTGCAACAGTGACCCGCTGTTCGGTGTAAATCAATGGGCTTTTCACTCTGGGTCTTACACCACCCTCTGACTCTACACACTGTTTGGAACATTAAATGATGTTTTAAACTACTGTTGTGAAAAATATTCCAAGCCATCTGGAGAAGTCATGGAATTTTTTTTTTTTTTTTTTTTTGGAATTTTCTGTCCTCATCCAGAAATGGGAAGGATCTTGTCTGATTCAATGCAATGCGAGATAATAACTGATTTAATATTTATGGGTTGTATGTATGAATTTTGCAATGCTGCAACTTTTTCTGTTGCACTTTCAATGACTTGTTCTAACATCTCTCTACCGTTCCCATAGCTACCAGACATTTTTTTTCTGCTTTTTTGTCCATGCAAGAAGGAAGATTAATGGTTTGCTGCATTTCCATCCTGGTTGCAGAGCTGCATTTTAATTCAAAGCTGAATTTGGTAAAAAAAAAATGCAAGTTTCTGTTTTTGGTTGTAATGTACTTTGGTGAGAGTCTCACACGAGGATCTTGAAAACATTTCTACCATCCAAAAAAAGATGTCAACCTGCTTGAAAGGATCTTGAAAATGTCAACCTGCAAAAGCTGTTAATGTGCAACTGCTTTCTCAAGGACTTTAGTGACATCGCTGTCACGGTTTCTAAATTTTTGCCATCATTGTTTTAGAATTTGTCTTTTTTACACAATTCAAAGCTGAATTTGGTTTTTAAAAAAAAATGCAAGTTTCTGTTTTGGTTGTACTTGGTGAGAGTCTTGAAAGCATTCCTAGCATCCAAACTCCACCTAAAAAATGTCACCCTTGCAAAAACTGTTAATGTGCAACTGCTTTCTCTCCATCGTTAGTGACGTTTCTTTAAGTCAGGACCCTCGAAGAAAGGTTTTGAAATCATAAAAGGAACCCTATTGTAGTAGGTGCAATGAAAACGGTGTTGCTTGCATCCGTGACTCTATAGCCATGGCCATTTTTTTGCTGTTGGGCTTTTCAGTGCCAGAAGTAGAGGTACCCCCAGGAGGTGTCCCTACCATTGTGTCCCCCTTCAACTCAGTGGTCGCCCTCTTTGTGTCCTACTCCATCGTCCCTTATTAAGGGAACAAATCAACCGCTCCACTACATCGTGTGTGACAGTAGCCGTTCATAATACCTAGTTCTTCAAAAGGCAATTTTACACGTTAGTGTCCACGTCGCTCTTGTCCGACACCGTTTTAAAAGGGGGACCAGGCGCCAGATCATCATAGCATTTCTATAAAACGTTTGTATACCTTGACTTTACAGATAGACTCCTGCTTCTCTCAATATCTTTTCAAAAGAAGCTTTTTTTCTACTTCTTTATTTTCACAACTGACTTTTTCCCTACCTTCACGCCATTTTAAAATGGTGTCAATGCGAGAGGCAGTGCAGTGTGGCCTATAGCTGATCCTATATGTGACACTGGGTTTTTTTGTCTACACTTTTTTAATGAAAAATGTTGTTAGTAAGACTGGTTAATTGTTGATTGTCTTTTTTCTGGAATCAGCAACCATGGCTTTCTGGTTTTGTACATTTTTTTGCAGGACACTGTCCTGTGACGTTTATTTTAAGAGTTGGAAATATTTGAAAATGCAGACTTTTGAACAACATGATATCATTTGATATGGTCATGCACTAATAATAAATAAAGCATTTTTATATGTACAAGTAGAGTATTTATCATTTAAAATAAATGCTCATACACCACTAGAGGGTGCTGCTAGACAATAATTCTAATTTAAACATTCTGTTAGTGTAACTTATAAATTTGTTTTTTTTTAATTTTTGGGGTAATTTATAATTAAGTAATTTTTAATAATGCCCATATTGAAAGGTTATATTTCTTTAAAAAAAAGGTATAAATACATACGTAATATATAAAAATACAATAATTATTTATGATAAGTGGATAAGATAAGGATTTTTTATAGGCTAATGTACTGTATATGAGTTAGTAAATATGAATTTTGCATTTATTTTATTACATCATTGATGCCAGCATTGAAAGGCTATATACATGTATATATATTTTTTAAAAAAAAAATGCAAAAACATACGCTGCATGTAAAAAATTACAAAATATAATATATATTTAAATTATTTGCCATAAATGGACAAATTGGTAGATTTTTTATACATAGCTTAGTGTATATAATGTTATTGTTGTTATATAACAAATTTCATACAATGCTGTAATCATATTCGTATATATTTTATAAAACTGAAAATATGTTTTTCTATTTCATCAGCAGGAGATGTATTATGTATTTAAATATATAACCAACATTTAACATTTTTATGTATAAGTTATATAAATCATTTTAATGTGAAATATAATTGCTATAGATGATGGAAATTTTAATAATTAAATTAATCATTATTGCTGTATTTAATTCATTTTAGTAATAGTTATTTTTTTAAATGCATGCCATGTACACATTGTACGGTTTTAAAGATGCTTGACATTGAACAAGGATTATCAAGGACCATTGCATCCAGCCATCTTACAACACATGTCATGATATGTGGCAATTTTAACACGTTAAAGACTCTTTGATGTTGTGTCCAATAGCATTTCCGTAATGGGATTTATGAGACCATAAATGCGAACTGCCCACTGTGACGTTTCCACTCTGTTCCTCCATATATGTATATACTCTTCCGTCCATTTAGACAAGAAAACCCATTTAATAAAAAAAAGTGTCTGCAGTCGATTTGTTGAATACAATTCTATGAAATAAAACAGTGGGATGTCTGAGTCAACTCCACTTTTTATGACTTTTTAAATCACAGCTTACAAGGTGCATTATATGCCCATTATGAGCACAAACCAACCATATATTTTAACTGCGGAATATGAAATATTTATATCTATGCAAAAATGGTGTTTGAAATGCAGTTCTCAATTTATATAAAACGAGTGTTCAATTCTTGCAAAAAGCTATGAAATATCAGTTACAAAAATACATTTTACATTTTTTTGAAATCGGGATCAAGTTTGTAATGTTAATTAAAACAGGGATTATTAGAGAAAAGAAATAAATCAGTGTGAACATTTTATTAACATTAAAATACATGTACTGAGTCATCAGTAAAAGTACTTGAATTTTTGTCACCTCGATAAAGTCTGGAATTATGGTGCTGGAATTTCTTGTCCATATCTGGAAATTTAGAAAAAATCTTATATAAAACGTTATCAAGTTTATTAACAAGTGCTGCTTTTTGTATATATTTTTTAGAAATACATCATAATGCATTATTTGATTTATAAATATATAGTTACCGTTATAAAATATGAAAATTTTAATAACTGTTAATAAATTAAATAATATATAATGTATTTCTCAAAAAAATGTTTGTAGTTTTGTATCTTATATGCTGTCAGGAATTTCACAAAATATTCAATGAAATGTCTATATTCTGTCTAATATTTACTATAAAATGACTCATTATGGTAAATGTCCTAATACATTATAGCTCGATATAAATACATGTATATATATATATATATATATATATATATATGTAATGATATAGTTTTTCCCCCATTATCAAAACAATCTTTTATATCCATCATGTATAGGCAGGAATTCCAACTAATGAGCCTTAATATGCACTGTCTACACGTGCTGTTTCTGTATATTGTGGCTGTGCGTGCTGCATATCACTTACACAATATAGATTTTGTTTTCGCTCAATTTGAGATAAAAACCCCACATACACATGTGTGCTTGCATATCTATTCTGTAATTTTGCGTGAAAAGTGCCACAGTCAATATGTGCATATGATCACGGGATATCTGATTTCCTCCTCTGAATTAATTTGATAAAATCGTGCGCATTATCTTATTATGTTTATTCATTGATAAGTGGTGCTGATACTGTTATGAATGGGGAAATATAGTTGACGGCCTGGCACTCACATGCAACGATGCACATGTATGCATGCATGGTTCCTTCCATCATCATCACCATCATCAGCTGCAATTGGATATTATTGTGTTTTCTTGCATTTACAAATATGGAGGGATTTTTTTTTTCTCCATGCTACACCTCGTTATACGGCCTAGAACCTTTTCTGTATTACAAGGTTCCTAAGTTCAAAAAAATTTCAAATTCGACCACAAATTCTAGATAATATAGATGAAATAAAAGTTGGACTAATTCTGGTAGTGTGCTCATGTGTGCCAAGTGGTTGAAATGCATGCCCTCGCTAAATACCAGAAATAAACGTTTAGGCAATGCATCCTGCAGTGGCATTTCAATGAAGCGCCATTACAATATATGGCCACAGAACACGTGATCTAAATGAAGCGCCATTGTCATATGACTGCATGGCGGCTGATGGGAAATGGGTTATAAGTTTTTATTTTATTTTATTAATAATATACTTATACAGAAAATACGAATATACACTGCCCAGTAGATGATGTAGTCATTATCTCCAATTAAGATGCAAAAAAACTTGAGGTATCTTATCAGTCATCTAAGAAAATACCTTAAAATTCCCCTGCACTCATCAGAATCCAAAATGTGTATGGCCAGATAGGACCATATATGGTATTATACATGTAGACTATATTTTTTTCCACTTAGGGCATAATATCATAAAGTAAATAAGGGTATTGCCAGAATTTTTTTAGCATTGTGTTTCTAAAGGACCTAATTTAGACTTAGTTCATGTATGAACTTAAGGCAGCAAATACTTACACCCTTACCACAGTTGCTGAAATTGTTCAGCTTGAGATCGAGCTGCCTCTCAAGTAGGCCAAATTGCATACAAATCTCAGGACTTGAGCCGCAGCTCGGTCTCAAGCTGAACAATTTCATCAACTGTGGTACGGG
>JAQGCC010001986.1:0-20389 GCA_034698905.1 Xestoiulus laeticollis | reverse complement strand
GTTTTTCCAATGCGTTCTCGTTAAGGTAAATCAGTTGACGGAGCATTAAGGGAGGCGTGCTCAATCCCTCTAATATTTACGTGTTTATGACAAATTTATTAAACTTGTTGACCTATATAAGGGGAGGGGGTAAATGACGGTTGATAATTTAGGGGGGACGGAGTCAATTTTTTGCCTAATATTGTTAACGTCATTTATGGATTGCCCCTTACCGCTACTCAACTGGACTCTGGTCTGATGTTCAACCTTTGTTATACCTACTCTAAAACATTTTAAATTTATCTCGAGTGTGTTTTCTAAAATCCGGGCTTGTTAAGAATGTAAGAAACTGGTGAATGATAACACAAGCAACATCCTAAAAATGACACGTTAGAATTCGAATATACATGTAGCACAGTCCTGATTTCCAGTTTTATTTCAGGGATATGTTGTGGGGTCGTCGGGGAGTTAAAAATAAGCATCTTGACGCACGTGATATATGGATAACCACCTTAATATAAATGGCGAATGTCTTTGAATAGGACATTTCGTGGACATAACATGGCAGCCGACGCTAAGGGTCATCATCCACATTGCACGTCTTGCATTGTTGATGGTAGAAAGACAAGAATCCCAATGACAGGATTCTTGCTTGTATTTTTTTTTTTTCCATCGCGGTTTTCAACTGGTCAACTAAATGACCCCGCAAGACCAACAGTATCGAAACAGAGTTGGTTTTTCCATCGACAATCGATTGGACATGGACTGAGTTTGCGCACCCAAACAAGAGAAACGGCATCGTACGATAATGGGGCTTCTGACGCTAAACCTCTTTAAGGCGTCTGCATGCGGTGAAGAAAAGCGCCTCAATCTCAGCCAATCAATGCGACTTAACGATACGCCATATCGACCAATGAATTAATGATATACGACGTGGGAACAAGCTTTTCTGACGCAACCGGAAACGAGAGATCTGAGATCCTCTTCAAAGCTAATGCCTCTTGATGCGATGATGGTGTTGTGACGTCATATGTCGAGAATTCCATTGTCTTGTTTTTTTTGGATGCTGAGCCAGCGTAATTTACACGAATCAGTTCCCTTTGGGAAATGTGACGTCATGAGAAACACTCACCATGTGACCTCTTCCTGGCATCCTACATCAGCTGCTACCTACTTTGTATTGGACTGTCTTGGACTCCATGCTGACACTAAAGTGGATGGATTTATTACATGTGTGATTTTGTAATAAATCGGCTACAGTCTGATAAACTGATTGCTGGTGGCTACTGATGGTAAATGATTTGGAACAAATATCTTAGATTGATAAACAATGGTCTCTTTAGATTGGTATGGTGGTTGTTGACACCAAATAGTAATCATGATAAAAATGGTGCTGGATAGGAATTTCTACTGATGCTTGGTTCTTGTTTGAAAGATATTTCATCTATCACATGTATGATTAGAATGATTGGGGTTAGGGCTGTTGAAGTGTTCATTTCTGGGAGCATCTTGGTGATGCCAAGATGTGCTGAAAAGGATTTTCTGCTACTAAAGTTAGAATTTATTGTGGAAGATGTGCAATGTTTATCATACAGATTTACAGTGTTTGTACTTTGTGTTGTTACATAAAATTTGTAGTCATAGGGTCTACGCTAGCTATTATTCAAAGCCAGTTATTTGTCACCATTTTTATGACAGTATTAATGGCCAACAATTGGGTTAGTTTTTTTTTATTTTGGACTCATTTCAAAATCCGTTGAAAGCATTGGGTTGATAACCTCGATGTCCTCTTTTGAGGCAATTTAATGACTCCTCCTTAGTTGCCAAAGTAGTGGCATTTCTATAACTGACACAAATTATTTGGCATGCTGCAATGGGCTACAACCATGAACTTATTTGAACTGGTGGTAGGGGCACTTATGTCGGGGACTTAAATTCAAAGGGAAAGTTTTTGAAGCTAATAACATATTGTACAAACGTTATAGGGATGCATGTACATGTATATTTAGTAATGTTTCTGATCTAATAGGAATCATATAGGGCACTTAGCATTGAGCAGACCACCTACATTGAATTCTATATGTATATGAAAACATTTTTTGCATATTTACTTAGCTGACGAACTGTTTACTTTTCCAATAACTAAAAATTTCTATTTCACTTCTTTCACCAAGCATGATTAATAAGCTGTCACACTGGTAATTCATATATCTTTTTTTGTTGTTGTTGGGCAAGTAGTGTTCCGAACGCACTTTCAATCATTTGCATTTAGTGCCCAATTTGTTTTTTGCTGTTGTTGTTGGCATCATTACTTTATTAATACAATTGTACATTTGTTGTTTAATATTGAGCATTACATCATGGAAAATAAAATTGGAATGAAGGCCTGTTCAGCAGAACTTATGCAGGGTTCCCACAGAGCTAGAAAACCTGGAATTGCCAGGGAAATAGAATAGACCTGGAATAATCAATGATTTAATTTTTTTAAAAACACTTAGAAATTCAAAACATTTATTTTCACAAAGCCAGGGATTAGTTATCATAAAAAAGGAATACCAGGCCTAAAGCCTACAGTAGAACCTATCTAAAAACATGTTTTTAGACAGGATATGCTTTCAGATAAATTCATCTGCAAACATGGGTCTCAAGTCGAAACCTATTAGAGAGAATATTCTTTTACACAGGATGCTTTTAGACAGGTTCTATTGTACATGTAAATGGTGCAATCATGTAGCCAGCCATGTATTCATAGAAATGGGGAATTCTAATTTTAATATTTTACGTAAATAAAAATCGACATGTTTTTCTCGTGTTTTTTTTTTTTTAAACCAATAGCAATTTTGGTATCTACTTTTACAAATATTTAACTATACAAATATTCGCCAACTTGATAACTGAAGTTTTAGTTCAGATATGTCAAGGTATAAAAGTAATGTTAGTTTGTCTAATACAAAGATAAAGATTCTTTTTATACATTTTTGAATTTTGAGTCATTTGAATGACAGGGGAAATTCTTTTAAAGCCATTGATGTTGTTTTTTGGAATTTTTTCTTAGAGCATGTGCTGTTTTAGTTTACTGAAAATGTATTATAAGACACCACCATCAATCCCTAAAAACTAGTTATCCGATGAAACCCATTTAGTGCCAATCATTGGAGCATGAACATGGACAGAAGCCTCCTTTGTCTGTTTCTCTCGAAAAATAATTTCAAAATAAATTGTTTATTTGAAATAAAAGCATAGAATGACAAACGTAAAGCCTTCTAGGTAGTCGCCAAATGCGTTTGTTAGATCCTAAATATCAAAGGCTTGATAGCAACACATCAATAATACATGGCTTTCAAACGTATAGGGTAAATTAAGCATAGAATTGCGTTGCTATAGCTTTGTTTTTTGAAGGAAACATTTGTTTTTGTCTCGTTGTTTTTTTTTTAGAAGTGGTCGACGAGGAACGATCTAATTGAGGAAAACTCGAGTTTTATTTGCCAACGGATGGCTTTATTTAGCGCCAGCCTAAATTGCACACATTTCGCCTTTAGTGGCGAGCGCAAAATGACCGTTTTTGAGGGTTTCGTGCCCACTTAATGCGAAAATCTCAGACGAAACTGCTACCTCGTACGTGCTTAGAAACTACGAGTAGGGGATACTTTTTTTTCTTACTTTCTAAGGGGGACAAGAAGGCAAATGTATAGGGATAAAGTAGTGGGGGTAAATGGGATACAAATAAGGCTAATGAAATGATCGTATGAAGGTGAAGGGTGATCAGGAAAAATGGGAATCAAAGTCTAGGATGTTAACATTTGTTGTAGATAACATTAATTTGAAAAATATATAAAATTCGAATAATGGGACCATTGGGTGTTAGGAACAAATGAACAAGAGTGTGGTATTGTATGCCAAACGTAAGACCTATAACTGCTATGTTAGTTTTTTGGATATTATAACGCTGTAATGATCAGTGATTTTTTATGCACCGAACTGCTATTTTTTGTAAAAAATAATGTGTATACATTTATATGGGTGTATGTGGTTGGGTTTGTTCGGTAAAAACTTTTGATCCTCTCATCTGATTGCTCCCAAATTTTTCACGAATACTTTTCAGCAGCCCAGAAGAAACATAAGGGGATTTGTGATACCAAAAATATTACATTTTTCCCATACTCGTACATTTTATACAGAATTTGACTCATTTTTACTCCCAATATTGCCACCTATAATTGGCTGAACCGGGTACGTTTCATAAAAATGTAATATTACCCCATTCCCATTCTAGCATAGCATCAAAATGATTTTCCATGTATGTTACTAAAATGAAGGGTTTTATTGTTGGAATAAATATGGGAATGACTTAAACTTTGGGTAGGGGTCAACTGCATGTGCCTTTCAATTAAAGTTTAACCCAGGCTAAGCCAAGTATTTCAGCTATTCTGTTATAAAAATAATATCAGCTCGTTGCACTGAAGATCACAACATGGGGCAATTTTTTGTGTGCACATTTTTTTTATTAGGCTGTCCAATATGCCTGGAAAAAAATACCTGACAGGTATAGCGTTATGGCCTCCAGTTTAACGTCAGCATCATTTTAACCCCAATATGCTACGGTTAATATAATCATCCCATCATCATGCTTTGGAAAAATGTATTCTTTCATATTTATACTTATTGCAGGAAAAATCTTCATAACAACCTAATTCTATTTTAAGCAAAGTCCAATTCATCAAAATTAATTAACTGAAGCCAATCATGAACGAGAATTCTGAAGTGATATACATGTAAATAAATAATGCTGACATTATCTATAATATGACTGTGATGGGTTGTGATGGCTTTATACATCTAGGTTGACTAGGCATTACCATATACCTGATGTCATGCATATATGCATATGCATCATTGGAAATAAAGTACATACTGTATACTGTATGTGTTTACTGTATGTGAAAAGGTGTTTTCATACCTTACTAAATTACACTTACCCAAATATACCAAGTGGTTTGTAACCATGATTTTAAAATCGTTTCGAGGTATTGATTTATAGACGTCAAATTTTTGGGACGACGAATTAATAGAACGGGTCTAAAAAGGAAACAGTCCAAAAACCTGAGGTTAATAAACTTTAAAAACTGTATAAAAGTTTATGCAAGTTACTTGAAATTCATCATTGTTCAAAAATAGCTCTAGAAGAAATATGTCATTTATGGAATGTCCCTAAAACTAATTTTGCATTTCTTGGAATGACATGGTACTTACCGGTCATTTTTTTCCTCGAAAAATGCATTTCGGAAGCAGTCAGATGCATCTATGGAAACCTTATTTCGTTTCTTCTATATGTCCCCATGCCTTTCTGTATCTTTTTCCATCCAATTTCATTATAAAAAAAATGCAGGAGGAAGGCTTTTGGGAATACATAGCAAGAAAAGGCTAAACCTTATACGGGGTACATTTCGAGATGAATTCAACTTGGATCGTCATTTTCGATCTTTCATCAATCATCTTAAGAAAATGCTTTTTTTTTTCTCCTAACGTCACCATGGTAACCTGTATCAAAGAATGGATTTTAATTTTTTTCCATCTCTTTCTCTGTGTTTAGTGCGTGCTTTTGCTTTCACTGGGTTTTTTTACGTTTTCTTCTATATAATGTTTCTCCTTCTCTCTCTCTCTCGCTCTTATCCTTATTATTCCTAAAAAAGGCCATAATTAATTGATTTGTCGATTTTATATGGCGGATACGAAGGTCTTATGTAGTTCGTTCGCCAGATTGATGACGTATTTCCGAATTGCGTTTCTGAAAGATGTGTTGCATCTTATCCTCATACTTACCTTTTTCTGACGTTGATATATCACCCCATATCCGTGTTATCTAAAAAATAATTTTTGATACTACATCTCTGTTAGTTCTTATTTTTTTTTTTGTACAAAATTTATTTCTAATATATAAACAAACGACTTATTTTTTACAGCATTTTTTTATAACATTAATAACAATAACTTGTGCAAGATAGTCCATCTTAAATTTCTTTTAAATCTTTCATTGATTTTAGTGACTCTGGACAAGACAAAATGCTAATAAGTATCTCGAAAATACGAAGCAAAATACTCATTTTTCAAAATTGTTCGATTGCACATTTATAACGAATGTATATACCCGAATTCCAAGCCCATTTGTGCTAAATTATTGAATTTTTTAAGGGGACGTTCCCCATCCTTCCCAAGCCCCAAAAATACCAAATGACGTATCAATCTACATCTATTAATTATATACAAATATTTCCATAAATATCTATACACATATATATACAGGGTGATTTGTAAGCACTCGAATCACCGGCTATTTCTTAAATATCCAATCGTTATAAATTTAAAAACATTCTAGTTTTAACTCAAAACAGTGTTCGTAAAAACTCAGCTTCTAAGGTCCATTTCTCTCGAAGTGTCTATAAATAACCCTGCGTATATAACAAGGTCTGAAAAATGCCCTAATTCTTTTTTTTTTATTTTATGGACGATGATCACATTCCATTAAGTCTTTAACAATATATTTTACAAAACAACACATAAAAATCGGTTTGAGCTGCTTTTTTTTATTTATTATTTCGTTTCATTAGAATAGCTTATTCATGGACTTTTTGAAACTTTGATAAATCAACTCTCGTTTACTATGGTGGTATCCTATAAGGTCAGAGTTTAAAATTGGATAAAACTAGCGGATACAAAGAGAGACCCAGGTACTAGAAAAAGATTTTTAAAAGGATATTCACAGATTCCAAGATGGCGTCGTTTGTCGTCCAAACCTGTGGTATTGCACTCTGTTGGTTTAGAATCACTGTTAAATTCAAAATGATTATCTTAATTGGAAATCCCTCGTCTAAAAGCTCGCCTCGAGAGACTCGCTGATTCAACGTTTTATAGAAAAAGACTGATATTTGCAATTCATCAAATATAAAAGTCGGTGAAAATTGATAGGAGTGATGAATACTAGTGCTGCCTTTGATCCATTCATTTAGGTCTATTACAATAAAATATTTACATTCAGTGCCATTATAGTAAACTAGCCTTTAGTAGGGTGCTAATACTTGTAGATTGGTCGATTGTTTTGGGACGAGAACTGAGCCTTTAATGCGTTTCTAAATTGATGTTTACGTATCAGAGCAGCGCCATCTGGTTTTGCAATGTGACCAAAATTAGGGACAGCAATCTCCGATATTATTTTGCTACACTTTCTAGTTTTGACACAATTTCGTCTATCAGGTGACTGAAATACGTATAAGTCTGCAGTAAGTATATGCAGTACAACATGGTAAAGTGATCATCGCTGTAGAGTGACCACTTTTCATAATTTATTTTTAGTGCATATGCTTTCCTTCATAAAAATTCTCTGTATAGTGACCACCTGTATACAGTGACCAAGTTAGCCGTTTTTTGGGTGGTCACCTTTAGCAGGTTTCACTGCATTTGTAACTTTTATGCATTTGTCCACGGATGGCGCTTTAAGCAATGGGAAAATACATTTTGGACAACGGTTAGCGCCATCTGTGTACGTGCTTTTACGAGTTGTCAATAGAACACTGTCTCTAGTTGGCGCTCCTCGTAAAATACATCAAGCCTTTAAGCTTAATATTTAGCACACTATTCAAGCGGTGGTTTGTCTGATAATGACATTCGCTTTTAATAATTAATGAATCGAGAGTAATTTGTCTTCTGCCTGTGGCTGTTCATTTAATTTAATACAAAAGCTAATGTTTCGTGCGCATCGTCTATGCCATTCACTAGGTCTTAGCATCTACATAGTTTCAAAATCTTGTATGCCATAAATTGTAACTGAAACTTGTATCAAACCCTGTTCAGTCTTGTGGCTTCAGTTAGGGCCCTTTCAAATGTAGCCATTTCGGTCACACTGCGACAGGCCTCAAACAGGGTATCTAATTTTAATAGTATATAGTACCAATATGCAATTTATTTTTAAAAAAAGTATCGATTGCTATCTCACGGGAAAATTCTAATAAAATTAGATACCCTGTTTGAGGCCTGTTGCCACGACCAAAAATCACCCCATGTAAAAGGGGCATTTAGGAGGTGCTACTAATTATCACTAGCAATGGTTTCTGCAACCATCCATTTCTGTTAACATTGCAACATTGTGCCAATAGAGGGATTGAGCACGCCTCCCTTAATGCCCCGTCAACTGATTTACCTTAATGAGAACGCATTGGAAAAACATACAGTGTTGTCAATGTGGTTAGCATTAAAGGAGGCGTGCTCAATCCCTCTAATATTGTATTGAAAACTGCATTTTGTCAATAATTGGCCAATATTAGGGGTACTCGGTGGAGTCATCGTACATGCTCAGAAATGCATTAAACCACGTGGGGTAAAACAGCCACCTGATTGACCCATTGCTCATATGGAGGTACGCATGAGGAATTCAGCCAATCGGGTGGCTGTTTTGGGCCACGTGATTTAATGCATTTCTGAGCAATCGGTTTATCCGGTGATACGAAATCGCAGATGTACGGTGACTCCACTGAGTACCCCTATTGAGTTCTACTTGGGTATGCTGTGTAGCATTCCCTTTGAGACGGGTACTCACTAGGAGTTGGTTGACCGGCCTTCATACATGAACATGAACATATTTATGCCTGATTCCCACTGGACGGAAAGTAGCAATCTGCTCGCTGCGCGCATGCGCACTTCAATTGAAAATCGGCTGCTCTCAGTAGAGGGCGCTGCTGAGATAGAAATTGAAACACAATCAACTTTTTTCCTACAGCAGATGATGCTAGCAGAATTAATTCCGTCCAGTGAGAATGAGGCATTACTCTACACCCCAGCACTGCACTGCATCTTCAACATGGCATTTACTTAACAATTGGCTGCATTAGTGCATCAGTGTATGTTTGCAAAGGGACTGTAGGTTATCATTTAGGGTGAAAATCCAGAATCTTAGCTCGTATTGAAAAAAAAATAATTCTCACTGATAGTAATCTATGCTAAACCAGATGGTGCTAGTCTTTTAAGTTCGAATCATAATATTTGTGAAGCCGTGAAGAGTATTTTTTAGAGTTTTCATTGGAAAGATTTGGTGAAGGTTTAAAGTGAATTTTAATCAAACATTTTCTAAAGAGCACAAGGTTTATTTCCGGAATGTTTTATGCGGCTGATTTAGGTCTTGTCTGCAGGAGATTTACGTAAACCACGATGACGTTCGCACTAACTGTCCCTAAAAGCCCAAAAAGGAACATTAGGTTGGCCTCGTGTCCCCTGCTAAATTAGACTAGAGAAAGACACACTTGTTGTCACGTTGTTTGGGATGACCACCGTCCACTTAGTCCATATGTTCGTCTTCTCTGAAAAGATACGTTGACCAATAGACGACGTTGAACAAGGCGAATGCCAAGGGGAAAATGATACGTGAGATGACATCAATGCGCTTGGATCTCGTCGGAATTTTAGCTAACCAAGTTTTGCAGCAGTTCTTTGGTCGGGTTTGAGCGTGAATCTCGCACTGACGAGACTTGTCAAATGCACCATCGCCGTGATGGACAAGGGGCTTCTGAGGGCAAAAAAAGTCAAGACAGTTATAATTGGCAATGATTGTGGTAAATAAAATTCTGAAAATATGCTAACTTCCGGATGGTTAGCAGCAAACCCATGCTTATGAGCACTTTGGGCCGGTTGCAACAACTCCAGGTTATAATCTTCAGATTAGATGTATGTGTTAACGGTTGATGAAATAACCCAGGGTTATGGAGCCCATGATTAACCATACTAAAAACAAAATGGCCTTATATGGTTTATTGGCTGGGTTAACCTTTCTATTCATTTTTTCTTAACCCATGCTTGTGCAATGCAAATGTGGGTTAACCTAATGTTATACAGCAGGTTAACCCTAAGTTATTCTTAACCTCTGTTAGGGCCGGTTGCACCAACAAAAGTTAAGAATAACCTAGGGTTAACCTGCTTTATAACACTAGGTTAACCCATCTTTGTATTGCACAAGATATAGGTTAACCCAACCATGTAGGCAGGGTTAACATTCGAGAATAAAATAGAGGCCATTTTTGTTTTCTGCATGGTTAAACATGGTTTTTTTTTATCAAGGATTAATTGCAATAATGCAACACATACAGCTAACCTGGAGGTTAACCTGGCGTGATATTTTAACCCGAGGTTAGTAAACCTTATATTTTCACCTTAGTTGGTGCAACCAGCCCTTTAGTACACTAGAATCTGTGAATAGCTCAAACCATAGGAACTAAACCAAAAGTTGTGCTGTTTGGAAGATAGTGCTATTTGCAGGTCAAGCTAAAGTGATGACAATAAACACCATGCCGACTGAGTTATCGCTACTTCCAGGGCCATTGCTCTATAATGGTTCGCTATGTACAGATTTTGTGTATAAAATCCCTGCTATAGGGGTATGCACATGTAGGACATTGAGGAAATCTACAAAAAAGGTCCATTTACACATTCAGTTTCGTCACAGTTCAGTGCCATCTATTTCTACAGTACATCCATGATTGGACGTGCTCATAAAAGTGCTGTATAATTATAAAGTGCTCACAAGTGCTCAACCTGGTACTATAGAAATGATATTTGTTCTGAAAGACACTATGGGAAATTCATGGCGCAGAATTGATGTGTGTAATTGGGCCTTAACTCGGATCTCCAATGCATGCATGCAAGTGCCCATAACATGAGCTGCTTTCCATGTTCTGATTGGACCCACCATAGCGAAGGCGGCTACTCCATCCTCGGAGTGTTCTGCAGCTTCGGCCATGGCAGCCGCATGCTCCATCTCCCACTGCTTCCTCTGTTGTTTGTGCTTGTCCCTCTGTTTGTCGCTTCTGGAGGCGTAGTTGACCAAGGCGAACTCCAGCAATGCCCCGAAGACAAAGGTGAGGCAGACCCCTGTCCACACGTCAATAGCCTTGGTGTAAGAGACGGGTGGCAAGGAGGCGTTGATGCCCGACGTCTGGGTGGCCATGGTCAGCAGGGTTGTCACCCCCAAGGATACGCGGGCAGGAGCCGAGTTGGGGTCTAGCCAGAAGGACACCCAGGACACGATGACCAGCATGCAGCCGGGAATGTAGATCTGGATCAGGTAGTAGCTGAACTCCCTCTTGAATAGCAAGTCCACTTTCAGGCAACTGTACTCTCCTGGAACAAGAAAATTGAGATGGATGTTTTAGGATGCGAGCTAGGTTGGGTTTCAGAGGGTTTTCAACCCGGGGAATTAAACCACCTACCTGTGTTAGTCTTGCTGGTGCAGTAACCAGTGTAGAATTTCTCCAGCACAAACCGGGGAAGGTGCAGGTTTTTAGTCACTTGCACTGGATCTCCTTCCTTCCACAGAAATACAAGATCCTCGGTGGTGTAGCCATCTGTTGGAATACACAGTTAGGAATTAAAGACAGGGTTTCGAATGGCGGAATTTAAAACTCTAACTCGGTTGGCAACTTCCGGATAATGTTATTCTAATGGTGGGTTAATGGCAAAAATAATAGCACAGGGTTTCTCACAGAGCTGGAAAACTTGGAAATGTGATTTATTTTTGAAAAAGTCAGTGAAATACAATATCTAAATATTACAACTGCTTTCACTTTATAACTTTCACTTAACACATAAGTTAAAAGATGGATGACTCAGCTTGTAGCCCTGCATCATAGAAATGGGATTTCCCCCTTTTAATTCTTTTTATCGTCATTTTACGTAAATAAAAATTTACATAATCTTTATTATCAAAATCAAATTTGTCTATTCGGAAAAGTATATGTATACAGGGTGATCCATAAGTTAGTGTCACATCATTTTTTTTGTTCTTAAATCTTATATGCAAACGTTTTTTTAATGCTGTTAGATAGGAATTCATGTGTGCTCTATCCACTGATTTTATTAGATTTCACCTACGATCATTTTTTCAAGGAAACCCAAGTTATAACTTTTTAGCAGTACCACTTAGGACAAAATGTCAAGTTAAAAGAAAGAGAATGGTCTGTTTGTATGAAATCAGTTGTTTTAGTCTTCATTGGCAATTATTAAGTTGTTACAATGTTTTTAAGAACAGAATGTCATTGACTTTTTGACAACCTTGTATAATGGCTAGAACAATCGCATATTTACAACGTCTGATTTTGTCTAAAAGTAGACATTCGATAACGTTCTAATAAACAAAGATGTGGATTGGGGAAGAAGTGTTTTAATAGTAGTTAATTGGATACCCAAGATGAAGTAAAGTTGGTCATTTACAGAACATTGCAAATTGCGTTCAAAAACAATTTCATTGAGAAATGAGACAAGATGTTAGGTATATTGTTATATTTTTTTAATTTTCAGTCGTCAGGATAGTCAGAAAAACTTGTTTTAAAAACTGGAAAAGTCAGGAAATTTGATCATTTTATTCCTGGGTGAACCGTGAAGTATAGTTCACTGCTATAGACACCACCGTGGAATACATACAATCCCCACAGTTACAAACAAATTACTAAAATTGCGAAAAACTTACAGCTTGGCATGGTGAGTGAGCACGTTTGGCGGTCAAGAGGGAATAATCTCAGGTTCATAGGGCAAGATAAGCGCAGAGATATTCTGCAAACAGGCAAATTTAAATGCATTACATTGTGTAGAAGTTAAAAAAAAACTTGTCTGTCATGGGGCCTATTTTGCTGTTTTAATCTTACCGAATACTATACAAAACTTCTCCATCTGGATAAATCCTTAATAAAACGTTGGGCATAATGATATTGTGAAACTTTCCATCTTTTTCATTGGAGAAAAACAAGTCCGGTTTCCAAATCCTTTCTTGATCCGTGAGGACAATCAACTTCACTTTGCCCTCCATATCGTCGTATTGAAGCCGGTCATCACGCCATTGTTCCCTGAAGGTGATCTGAACGCTGAATTCCTATGGGAACAGAATTCAGAATGGTTCAAAGGGATGCACATTTCACATCGATGGCATGTAACAAATGCCTTTTTCAGAAAATGAAGTTGTTGACTAGTTTACTTCTACCACCATATTATGATGACTTTTTAATGTTTTACTGCTGGTCAATTTTATTTTATGATTTTTGAATATTGGGAGATTTAGGAGACGAATCAAACCACCCAGAAATAAATTTGATGCTTAAATATTCGGTGAATAAAATTTGTTACATTCAATCTCTTCCTGATTGAAATAGGGCACTCTATAAGCACTTGTGATTTAGGATAGGATGGGAATGGTGGTGTAGTGGCCAGTGTACATTCGTATTATAATATGTTCCACATGACAGCCCCACATTCATCCTCGAGTGAATGAACCATATAAAGGACAAGAATACAATTCAAGCGTGAGACATGTCCATTATAATCCTTGATAACTTTATACATGTATAGCTTATAGAACTTTATGAATGCATATGCATAATTTTAAATATTTATTCTTGAAAATTGGGGTTGCTCGATTAATCAATACAGATTTCCTTTCTGATAGGATTATGATTTTCTAAATTTGCTATATTCCAGTTCAGCGCCTCCTAGCGGCGTATTGGGATTTAGCATGGCATTTCCAATATTAAAGTGCTCTGTTACATCAGAAAATGTTTTGTAGCAGAAATTGCGCTTATGGCGTTAAAGAGTTCAGCCATATTGGATATGCTAAAGGCTCATTTTCTACAAGGATGTATCGTAATAGCATCATACAGCATTCTACAGTATTCATACATGTATTTATTATAGGAAATATGGAAGCTTTATTATTGCATAAAATATAATATGGATATATTTCTGACGGACATCCCTTTTTAACAACTTAAGTGTATTTAGTATACTTTTCTGAATACTAACTATACTAAATTGAAAAAAGTGCGCTTAGTATACTTTACCAAGTATGCTTTCATTTTGACTAGGGATAGACAAGTTGCATGGATAGAATGTAGGACAAAATAAATCCTACCAAAATAGTGGTTATAACATTATGTTTAGGGCCTATACAAGTGTATTGATATTACATGACTGCAATGTAATCACTTCTTGTAAATGATTAAACTATCTCCAAGCAATGATCAAACAAGACTAATTGCAGTCAGTCATGTTTTATTTTTCCCTGTTGAAGTGGGTTATGAAAGTTTTTATAACAAGTAATTTGTAGAGAAAAAAAATGGGATATTTTTGTTATCAAATTAGTGAGAGAACTCGTATTTAGATAAGAGCGAGTTTTTTCAGTACTTTAAGGCTGTTAAGAACATGAATAGATGCTTCAGACATGTCTTCATCTTTTGGCAAGTACATAGGGTGGAGTAGAAGAGAAGAAAAAAAAATGTCATGGACGTTAAATAAACAATATTCATCTCCAGTGCTTCATGGCATTGACAAATTAATTAATAAGAGGAGTGTTTGCGCAATGTGTGATAGGACTCACACCGCAAATGACAAGTTTATAGTGGCAACATAGCAATTTAATGCTTCTCTTGCAGTGGTCATTAATCGAAAAGATGCAATGGCCAATGTTAACAGCCAATATTTCTAATCTTTAGGATTAATCTATCTTCAGCAAGGATGCCATGAAATGTAGAAAATTGTAATTAAAGTTAATGGCCGGAACGCAATATTCTGTTTAATGCTTTTTTTGAATGAAGAAAACGGCCTTTTAATGTTTTCTCCATGCTCAATTAACTCTTCACGTACTGGGATTGGATGTTAATTGGATTTGGTGCATCCACATGTTGTTAATCATACACTCAACACTTGATCTGAGATTAAATTTTATCAAAATTGGTGCAACAGGGTTTGTGGAGTAAATATGACGTGCACCTTGAAATGTCACATTCACTGCAAATCAATCTTTTTCATTATGATGTCCATAAATTAAGACGAAAATATACATATGTTTCATCACTTTTTTATGTTAAAATAAGCTGCATTTATTAACCTTGCGAAGATGCACCCCTGATTTAAGTGAAATTTACAAAGATGCATCGTGATTTAAGTTAAATTTACTAAGTTTAATCCTGATTTCAGTTAAATCTGCAATGATGCATTCTGATTTAAGTTAAATCTGCAAATATGCATTCTGATTTAAGTTAAATCTGCGAAGATGCATCCTTATTTCAGTTAAATCTGCAAAAATGCATCCTGATTTAAGTTAAATCTGCAAAGATGCATCCTGATTTTAGTTAAATTTTCAAAGTTTAATCCTGATTTCAGTTAAATCTGCGAAAATGCATCCTGATTTCAGTTAAATATGCGAAGATGTAATCTGATATACATGTACATACGCTGTACATTTACATATAAAGCGTATGTTCAATGGTACAATGCATGTGTTGTATCATTTCAGGGTATTCGAATGATAGTGAAACAAATTTTGATAACCAAAAATGTTAATATTCTTGAAATGGCTTTATGTAAATATATAGCTAGCATGTCTGCAACGAAATGCTTTTTTGAATTATTTTTTTTTAGGATATGGTGATAAATTCTAATGAAATACACCCTGTACTCTATGTTGTCCTTTTATGAAACCAATATCTCAAGTAGAATTGTGAAGTTAGGATTTTTACTTTTCGGGCTCAGACGACTCAGCTCAAGTACTTCGCTCTGAAAACTTGAATTATTTACCATTTTTTTTATCATATCTCTCGAAATGGCCAAGTGTCACGACACAATACGAGATGTAGCTTCTATATAACAAATGGGAACTTTTTTTGCGAGATTCGTTTCCATGTTTATTTAACTGCAAAGTGCTTGAAAGTTAAACGTGGACAAGGAGTACTGGTCAGCAATTTAGGCCAACCACTCACCATGTTGAGATCATCGATACGGCTGATGCTTCTTAGCATTATGTTGACCCTCACCACGACAGGCCCATCTAGAATAAAAGGCAGTGAACAGGCACTGGGTGAAGAAACAATGAACGAATGAACCCTAATCCTAACTCTGAAACTTTTTGTGTTAAGGCATATTTGCTGAAATTTGGATAAGGGATATATACATGTGTTCTACCTCTAAATGTGTTTATGTAATGGAGAGTGGAGGCGGATCGGCAGCTGTTTTCAAAGTCAAAGACGTGTAAAAGCACGAATACAAACATATGCGATGATGAAAGCATGAAGATATATATATTAAAGGAGGAATTGATGGTTTAGGTGGATATTTACGAAAGATATCGGATGACCTACCATTTGCACGTCATCGATTTTGCTGATACTTCTTACAAGGATGTTGACCCGGACTATTGCTGGACCATCTGAGAAGTCAAACAACATGGAGAACATGTAGGGGGTTAGTGGGCGCACACACGGAAGTCACATTGGGAATATACCAGAAGAAGACACGAAAACGATGCTACAGCACTAAATGCATCATGCCATGCTTGAAAAGTCACAAGAAGAGATTTCAAGGAGAAGCGAGGAAAGGTGCTTGAAATAGATGGTGGAAAGGAGAGTGAGATAGGGTCCCCCAGACCTGGAAAGCCAGGGAAATTGGAAAAGTCAGGGAAAGACGTTTTGTTTAAAAGAAAGTCAGGGAAAGATGTTTTGTTTAAAAAAAGACAGGAATAGAAATTTTGTTTAAAAAAGTCAGGGAAATTCAATATTGTAGTTGAACTTGAACAGATCAAGTCTTTGGAAGCATAGAAAATGAGACTTTCAAAACTTTGTCTAAGAAATCAATCATGAAATTGTGAATTTAAAAAAAAATAATCTGAAGTTTGCTTTGTTTTTATGAAAATTTGTTTTCACTAATTTGTACATATAATAAGGAATAAATTGAGCATTCTTTACTTTGTGATATTTAATATTTTTTCCATTTTTGTTGGTTAATGTGGTCAGGGAAATTTGTCTCTAAACCTGGAAAAGTCAGGGAAGTTAAACATTTGATTTCTGGGGGAACCCCTGTGAGATGTACGGTGAAAATAATGAGATAAGACAATTGTTAGATTTATCATGAGGAATTAATATTACATTAGTAAGACAGGGTCCACAAGGCCCCATAAGCAAATAACATAATCTAGACAATGTGTGTACTGTAGTTAAAAATAAAAATTTAGAATAGTTGTATTGTGTTATATGTCGGTTAAGTCTGTAAAAAAAATTTCTAATGTTACATTCCATGGATTGATGTAGCCCATAGGTTTTTTTTAGAAATAGCCCACAATAAAAATATTTTCCAGCGTTTACCAGATGTTGGAATTAAGTTGTTGTGTGTATTTTGCAAAGTTGATGCCATACGAGCTTTATATCGAATTTGTGGTCGTGGGCTCACATCAATAACCTAGGTTTTTTTATTGGCACTTTACTTATTGGATCGGTTTCATGTCTGGAGATTTTGTTATTTATATACCCAAACACGTTCTTGCGCAGAAAATGAAGCTTTAGATGGATTGAAGCTTGTCAGTGTGACATGATCACACCACCTTTATGAGTATATGTGGGATAAAATTGTTCACAAATTACCAGAAGCAGTACATACTGCATACGAAAGATTTGAATATGTTTAGAAAAAGATTTTTTGTAAGGCACATGCTTTATTCACTTATAGATCACAATATATTTTGCAAGCAATGTACATAAAATATCCATGCAGTGTAATTTTGGGAATAACTCGAGATAGTATATTTTACGAGAAATATTCTTGTGAAGTTTATACAAATACGAGAAGTTTTTTTTTTTAAAACAGGCTATGTTCATACTGTATTTCAATTAAGATAATAAAATTATGGTTCATTCACACTTGGTTCATTCAGCAGATATTAATAATTATTAGATGAATTTTAATGTGTATATCATATAAACATGCTTTCCTTTTAATCAATAGCTGAAGCACCTTCCTCTGCAGTCTCATATTTATTGGTGTGCCCTTTTTAATAAAGCATACCTAATTAACTACTAACATTATATAGAATTCGCATTTTATATATAAATTATTGCCACTTAAAAATGCCATTATACTAGTCTTTCTTATATCAAGCCTTACCAACCAAAAGCTTTGTTTCCATCCATAATAAATAGCAATGGTGCCTGCATTTGATGAATTGCCCTTACAATTCATTAGCATTTCAATTTTACAGCTTTGCTTTGTACACGATGCTTTTATAAATCAGCTATTAAAATGTGTGTAAAGAGAAGAAATTTAATTAAGGTATTGTGTAAAAACCACTCGGAAATGCAAGCGCGTAAGTAGCTGAGCTCGTCAGTTGCGTGCTCATTTGCATATGCAAACATGCACCAAGTATCGAGATAATGAAAGTGTTCAAAATGTGCTTTATATACAGTCCATCTTAATGAAACATCAAACTGGAGCAGTTCTGCATCCATTAATGCAGCAGCCTGAAGTTAATGTTAGTTCATTTTTTTATAAAATTAAAAAAAGTCTGTTCAGATAATTTCTGAAGATTATTTGTTTGATGTGACAAAGAAAGGTAGTGTTCGTTGATTAAACGGAAGCTGCGTGTAGATGTTGTCAGGCATTTATGTGTTGTCATAGCTCGTATGGGAAGTCCTACGGGAAATAAAGATAATACTGTACACGAAACTTAAAGGAATCAGTATAATGAAATGTGACTAAGCTCTTTCAAGTTATTTGCATCTTGGATAACATTAAAGCACAAAGAAAATTATTCCAGTCACATTCTTGTATTTTACAACTGCACCAACAATATTTCATTCATGCTAGTTGGTGTGCTGCCATTACACGTATAATTCTATTTCAAGTGTTAACATTTTAAAATGATAATAATTCGTAATTGGAATTTTGATAAACTGTAGATTTTTTATGCATGAGGAACTCAGAAATACATGTACAATCATTGTTTATATTCCCATGAATTTGAATATGTTGGAGCTATTTTAAGCAAGATTCAAGTTATAATGTATACTATCTTGTTTGTGGTTATATGGAAGACATTCATCACGAAAATAACGTGTACGTTTCAACAATATTTTGGCCGCTCCGCCATTCTCTCATCAGATAAGATTACACAATATTTAAAAATTGTCTTATAACAATTGAATTTGGTGAAAATGGGTTGATGGTTGCTTTGGGAGATAAAGGGGAAATAACTGAGTTAGGATGGACGTAAGATTGGGAGTAAAAAAATTCTTTCCATGCACGCATCTAAGAAGTTGAAACTAAGATTCTGATAAGAAAATATGTAGATAAAATAATGCTGACCCATTGATTATTTCGATTGCTGTATATACAATCTGTAAACATAGTTATGCATGTCGTTGTGTCATATATATCCATTAAACCAGAGTCATAACATCTTAACAATGGTATAGCAAACATTTGTGAATTTCTCTTTGTAATAACAATTTGTGAATTTCTCTTTGTAACAAAAATGCGTGGATTTCTCTTTGTAGGAATAACTTATGCAGTTCTTTCAGTAGCTATTGCGTTAATAATCTGTAGAATTCAAAACAACCAATAATAACACTGCTCCCAAAAATTCAAAATTTGTAAAAGCAATTAAGTGGCAGGAAAATGTGACAACATGGATAGGAAATATTAAGAAGGGCACAAATAATGAAAAATAACAAAAAGAACCAGCCTTTTCTTAAATTTTATACATTTTTGTATATTTTGGTGGCAAATGACTGAACAAAAAATCTAGGATAACCGAAAACAATTAAAGAAAAATTTAAAGAAATTAATCGACTTTGAAGAAAAACTCTTCTAGGGTTACATTATAGTACCCTACTGTATTACACTTGTTTTTCATTATATCCCCTATCCACACTAAATTTCCTGCAAGACATCTGCTTTTAAAAAAATTTAAATATATTACTGTAGCTGGTATTACTTAGGTACATGTTTTTTTTTAGAGTTGTTGTAGTGAAAAATCGTGGTCCATGAGATGGCAAAGTCGCGATGAAAATGTGCTGAGTAATAAAGGTGGTTGCCGAGGCCTAAAGGGTAATGTGACATCGCCTAAGTAGCCCTCTTTTCCACCGTATGTAGACACGTTTAGCTACCACACACATTGTACCACCGCATGCACGCACGCTTTTTTAGACCTCTGAAATTGATCGGAAATTGGCTTCATTTGCAGCTTTCCTCCATATAACAGCCACTCGGTGAGAAGCACGTTTTCCTTCCCTGCATTATTTTCATCGGGATTTATTTATATAAAAGGAGTGCAAACGGATTGCGTGGCATTTTCTTAATTAAAGGACACGGGGGTCCACGTGCTTCGAGAAAAGGAGGGTAATTCTAGATGCCAGATCTTATAGCTGCATTTCTTCATGTTTCTTCAGCTTACTTCATGTTTACTAACCATGTCATGAATATTGAGCATATGCTTGTGGCAAACATTGGACAAGGTCCTTGTGGTAATAAATTACAATTTTTGCAGCGGATAGAAACACGATTTTAACACAGAACCACATTAGAAATAAACCTTTAAATAATAATATCTAGCGATCTAATCATG
>JAQGCC010001985.1:0-20394 GCA_034698905.1 Xestoiulus laeticollis | reverse complement strand
ATTTTTTTAGGGATAACACAAAAGGGGGAGCTAGCCGCCGCCCCCTTTCATATGCCGCCCGGGGCTATGGCCCCCCCGGCCCCCCCCCACGCTACGTCACTGCATATCGTAACGGCGCTTCATTGAAAGACCACCAGTAGGTGGCATTCTGGTCATTTCTGGATACAAAACCGAAATTCTGACCAGGGATTCCTTGGATATTTAGGTAATATCCCAAATTTATGTGCTTATAGAGATGAGAAGTATTAAGATAGCACAACACATACAAAACTGCACAAATTTTGCAAGAATACAGCAGCTAAAAGACGAATCAAAGTATTTGCTTAAAACGTATACAAGTCTGAATCAATAGAGAGATAAAGCTGCATGAGCAATTACGATACGTTTACGATTAATGCTTCATCAACCGCAAACACGCATGCGTGGGTGCCAAAAGACGCATCGCCATTCGCTAAAAGACAGTTTATGAGGCGTAATGGAAATTGTGTAGATCTGCACCTAATTGTCTGCGAAAAATTAAATCATATCATTTATTAAATTTATATTGTTACGAAATGACTTAACACGATTTTATCACGTATGAGATACGTTATTAAACTACAGCTATGAAAAACATGTTCATAATCGTGTTAAGTTTTATCACTGCTATTAAATTTGAATTGGCTTTTTCATAAAGGGGAGTAATTAGTGCAACGCAAGCACAGGCAAAAATTAAAGTTAAAAACCATAACACTTTATATACATGTAGTCTAAACTAAAGGTGAAGATCATTTGATGATAAAAGACAAAATTTACATTTTATCTGAAGTTAATTGCTCTAACTTACATCCATAAAATCAACAGAAGAGCTAAAACAACGTCTATCATGCAGATTTATTTGGATTTCCTAAATAAATTATTTTCCCATTACCAATTTAAACTTTTTATTTACAATAAAAAAAATAAAAAATAAAACACTTTCTAACAACTGATAATTTCTGCCATTTGTTTTATTTACTATCGATATAGGACGTTTATGGCCCATCATGAGGCAAAAACACGAGTTTTAAATTGAACTGTAAAGGTCTGTTTAGATTTAAAACTGCATGTCGTTAAATTTACTTATTAACAAGGTAGTTAAAGAACAGCTTGCTAATTTGACAAGGGGTTAAGTTAGGAACGAACAATTTCACTTTTAACTTGGCATTTAAAGTGGTAAAACGTCAATGCAACCGGTTCCGATTGTCAAACGGTGAAAAAATACTATATCAAAAAGTATTTGCATGCAATTAACGAAAATCAATGTTCATTCTATTGATGAATGACAATTAATCACTGTCTTCCGAAACGATTACAGGAATAATTATTAAAGTAAATTTGAAAGCAGTGTGAGCATTATCGCTTTTAAATGCTTTATTCTTATATAGCTATAAATGCTGTAAAATTGATGTACGGACTTTAGCGTTTCTAATAATTATATTAAATGTATATTTTAAATTACTTAGTGCGATAATAGATGTCATTTACAGTAAAAGGTGTAGACACTAATATATTATATAATGTAGGATGGTGCAAAGGAATATTACATGTTGTGTTTTTAATTATGGATATGAAAATCAACATACAAATATTGTATAGTATTTATATAGTTGAAATGGCATAATGAGCTATATAATGAAGATTTATGGTTGTTGACGTCATTTATGGACGACCACGTAACGTCTTACATTTACACTATTCATGCACGAGAGTACATCTATAAACAGCCATTTTTCATGAATTACAAAATTAGGATTTACAATTCCATTCGAAATACAGTGTACAATTTTACATGTACATGTACATGTGGTAAAGTCAGATAACAAATTTCATATGATCGTCAATTCATTTTTAGGGGAATGTTACATGTATATATAGCCTAGGTTGGATTTTTATAGTTATTGCTTAATTGTTTCCTGTATACATAACATAAACGGAAGAAAATATGCTCATATCCTATCGGTAATAATGTTCATTGAATGAAATCCCATTGCTTATGAGATATATGGAAGAACACATTGTTATCTAAATTTCAAATTATAAATCTTTTGTTGGGTATATTTATGTTTAAATTATATAATGGAATAAAACCTTGTTATTAAGCTACTTATTGGTATAAGGCTAATAACGGCTAAACAGTAGGTATGTAGATAGGCTAAGGTGTATACATGTATATAAGATATTGGGGTCTCATTTGGCCCCAAATTGCTTGTCTCACTCTATAACATTATCAACATCTTCCATAATTATAGAGTCATTAATCTCATACTTTTCTCTATGATACCGTTTGAGACTTATCACTTGGTAATATTTATGCACACTATTTGTATCATGAAATGTATTTCAAGTAATATAATGTCAATCCTGTTTTTTGCTTTAATTTTTCTCTCTAAATATTCTATAAAATATGTATCAAGTGTAGTCACAATGACGAAAAACAATTGGACACATTAAAGTCACCATATCTTAATCTAAAAACAATAATATGCAGGTGTCACACGTTGATGGGAATTTCCTTTTCAGCGGTCACTTTTCTGAAGTTTTAATGAAATAAAAAAGGCACGACAGTGGCGCCACGTTGTAATTGATTCTATTAAATGGAAGCTCGCAGGTACACAATGTATAACAAGCCGCATATTTAAAATAGAAAGTTAGGCAAATAATCAACGCACGATTAACGTGGTAAACCATTTCCAAACACGCAACCCATTAATGAAACTTATTAAACCTGTGATATTCATCTGTTGTTTATTTCGGCAGTTTAATCCACATAAGATTAATTATAAAGTAATTAAAACGCGGCCAAAATTATGAATGGGTGGGATTTGGATATACAACTACATGTTGTACATACACAAGTAAAAAAAATACAAATTGCTATTTTCAATTTAGCGAAATTTTTTTTGTAGCATTTGCATTTCCCCATTTTACTCATTCCAGGCATAAGAAGGTAATATAAGAACTCAACATAACATGAATTTTAAAAAAATGAGTTTTTGTTTTAGTTTTTTCAATCTTCTTTGTCCATTATAGGGCTAGCCGGCCAAGACAAGCAAGTTTTCTGTAATCAGTCATTGGCTTCAAACTTTTTTTTTGCCAATTAAAGCACCAAGCCAGCGCATTTATACCAATAAAATAGCTGAACGACCATTTCTTAAGTTCTCGTTAAATAGTTCAGACAAAATTAAGAGGAAAAACCCTCAAGTCAATCAAAAAATGGGAAATCATCAATGAGCTTTATACTGGTATGATCTATAAAGGAAGAAAAAAAAACAGGTAGCAAACTTAAATTTGGGCTATCGAATAGCTACCTTGAAATCAGGGTTTGGCCATTAGTTCTTATAAACATAAACAAGCGTTTGATAGCTAATGCGCTGTGTAAGGTCTTTACCGACAAAATTGCCCTTGTCAGCCCCTGACAAGATCAAGCCTGCAGGTGGGTTCAATGCTATTTTATTGTATAAGCAACAGCTATTTTAAATAAAATTTCAAACCATTTTAATATAAGTATACATACGCTTTTGAACCTAGGTGCAGTGAATGGCATGTACCTATCAAAAGTGAAAATGCAGCTGAGGGGGATTATTACATTTTTGTCCTATGCAATTCAGTAGCAATTGTACCCAATCATTAAGACTACCTTATCAAACTGCCTGTCATTCGGTTAGCCCCTGGTCTTTCTTGAAAAACTGGAGTATTTCTCGTATACTGTGTATACTTGCATACAATTATATGAACATACCAAGGGTTGAAATTTACGGCATAAAGTGAAAGTGCGTTGCATTTTTAAAGGCATCCAAAAATGCCATTTTTTTTTTTTTTTTTTGCAATTATAAACAGTTTGCCATCAGCCAAACTTTCAAACCCACACTCGCATTAGCATTTTTTCTACGTTTTAATACGTTTTTTGGCATGGTAATGTATACATTTTTTCCACCCAGAAAGTAAGAACAACGCACTAAATTGCATGTTGACCTTCAAGAATCGGTTATCTTTTTACAATTTAGGGTTTGTTGGTTACCAACTAACATTAAGTCACTTAATTTTATAAAAAAAAAGAATTGTAGTCCAAATATACGTAAGAAATCCCAACCCATTCAATTATTAAATATGCAATGATGCGCCATCTAGCGCAAAGAAGCAAAAACGAGCAGTCTGCAGCACACTTGTTCTTAATGAGATAGTACATTAAAAATGATGTACTGTACATGTACAATTGTAGATATGGGATCTTTAACATATAGTAGCCTATATACTCATATTTAAAATCGACTAAGAATGGAGCGTTTATTGTTAATTAAGAACCCATTTTTTCTAACTGTTTGGAATCCAAGCTCATTGGTTCAGCCTTTTCTAGTTTTTCCAGATTAAGCTAAAAAAATTACTAGAAAACTAACAAAAAGCTAGCATACTTCAAAAACCATCATATTAATAAACTGATTAAAAGTAGTATTCAACTGCAGTTCAAAAAGTATGCTATACATTGAAAATTACTGAATTTCCAAGAAATAACAATTCACAAACACTTATAATAAATTATACAAGATGAGAGTCCAGGATTTTGTCAATGTACATTCTATACAAATGTAATCATAATTTGGCTTAACTCTATAGTAAATGCTTGTAAAATATTTTTTTTTCTTATAGGATCTTCGAATTTTTGGAAAGTTTTCCATGGATGTACAATGTATAGTTTTAATAAAAGTTGTTCTCCAAATTGTATCCTATTAAACAGATCAGAGTATGATATTATGCATAGTTGTATTATATTTTTATAGATAAAAATAGACGATTCACAAAAATATTGGACATTTTAAATCAGACATACCTGTAATTAACGGGTTGTAAAATTCATCAAGAAATCAGAATACTTGTGAAAGTACTCAAAATGGTGTCATAAACATAGGCTTTTAACGAAATTTGCACGACTAAATGCATGCAATGCCCTTCAATTAATTTCACCCTTAATTGAGTAAAGCCACGTTTTATCCCGTTTCGGCCATAACTGTCACACCTATACGATTTATGGCAAAACACATCAAAAACTAAATCACTAAATGTTTTATTGTTGTATGTGGATTTTATAGGTGGTCTAGAAAAGCCTAGCTTATAAGCCCCAATGCAGCTACAAGCAAAGCAATTTTTTTTGGTGCTTTTTTATTCGAATTTCAAAACGATGTTAACGAGAGTGACATATTAATGCAATTCCCCGTTATAATTGGGTTCACCTCCTTGCCTTATTCCAGATTAGATTATATTGCACATATAATACGTATTCATGTAAATTTTGACCAATTTTCCAAAATTAGAGAGTAGGCGCAGGTCCTCGGGCCAAATAGCAGACATTGACAAAGACAGGCCACGCACAGCGCCATTGTCACGCGTTGCGTTCGTTTTAATGAGATAAATCGCACAATTTTGTGGGTTAATTATCCTATAGTTAACGCCTCTGAAAACACTTTTAGTCTATCAATGAACATTGTCGACGTGTTGCCAAAAAATCAGCATTGAACGTACTATGTGTATGATGAATAGCTGTATACAAGATGGTGGTGTTGTGACAAGACGTGACAGCCTGTAGGGCTCACATTTCAACACTGAGATATTTGGGCATTATCCAAACCCAGTGCCATTTGGTACTCAGCAGGAGTGAAAACCCAAGGTTTCATTTGCTTGCTCGTACATCCATGCTACAAAAGCCTTTGTCTTTTCGAAAAAACATTCTTTTCAGCCTGTATTTTAAAAAAATGTTCCAATTCAAATGGTTGGCTTTATACATGAATGTGCACGACGTGTCATTTTATGGCTATACATTAATGTATAGTTAATGATATAAACTTAAATGGCACTCGGACTTACGGGTTGTTCAAACCCGAAGTTGATAATTTTTTTTTTGGTCACGCTGAATTACAAACAAAATGTGTAAATATAGAATTGAGTTTGGATCTAAACATTCAATGCTCAAGCTTAAGGGGGGTTTCAGTCTCTATTTGTGCAAAAATATACATGTATAGGAGTTTATACTAACCATTTCGTCCTTGCGAACAGTTGAATTTTTAAAATAATATGAAATATATCTACATGAGCATGTATTGTTGAAAGATGTAGTTCTAATTTATATTTTTTTCTGTTCATTTCTGTTTAATGCTATTTCCAAGATAGGAATTGTTTGTAGAAGAATAAATGCGATAAAGATATAATGAATAGTATGCATACATGTATGTTATTTTTAAAATGAAGACATGTATAAATATACCAAAGCATTTCAAAATATAGTAAAACCTGGTAAAGTCACCACCAGTTTACGATGACCGAATTTTGCCATTTGTTGGGTGGTCACTTTTACCAGGTTTTACAGTACGACATCTTTTTAATTATTACACAAATTAACTTATTTGATATGATAAAAAATGTCGAAATAGAATTTATTATACATGTATATCTTTTGAAGTGTGTACAATTCAAATCCATATAGTAACCACTTTTGATAAATTTGTTTTATAGTGCGTATATACATGTACATTATGTATGTTTTCCTTCATAAAAATTCTCTGTATAGTGACCACATGTATACAGCGAGCGAATTTGGCCAATTTTTTGTTGGTCACCTTTAAGCGGATTTTACTGTTTAACATGTAATATGAACAAAACGTAAAAATAGCGCTTATGACACCTACATAGGAGACATGTACATTATATACCTGAGTATACCAAAATACGACTCGCATTTTAATAAGCGAAAAATTCAACTGAATTAACATAAAATGCTTTTTTTTTAAATAATTGTATAAAATCTTCAAATTATACCAGCTTTCCAAAGCTGAAATATACTTGTATTAATGTGTTTCAGGCTAAAAAAATCCTCATGTACGACTTTTATTTTTTAAATACTTTAAAACATTGAATAAGAAATTCATCGATTCCAACCTTTCCATGCATGGAACTTATGATATAGCAATGAATAATTGGGAATATGCGTTTTTCCATTCTTCAATGCTTGTGTGTATGAAGCATTTGGTATGTGCTATTGTGATGGATTATCAGATGCCACTTTTGGTTCCATTTTGAATACATGGCAGTTTTAACAAAAGCTAGTTGTTGCCCCACTCAGCGTGATCACGCTGAAAAGCCAACTAACAATCGGCTACTTATCCCATCCCACTCACTATATGCTTTTGGTGAAAACACAGGACTGCTTTCAAATTTACAATAAAGCTCGGTGCAATTGCAAAGTAATCACCGGTTGAAATTTCTATTGACTAATAAATACACCCAAAACAATTATAAACACAATAAGACATGGTCAAGTTCGATGTCTTTCGTGTTTAGACGAGAAAAACCAGTATAGATATATAGTATGGATGCTCAATAGAGCTAATACACTTCATAGTCTGATTCATTTCAGGAAAACACGACTGTAAGCCCCAGGCCACACTAGGCTGGAAACGCGCGGTTGGCTAGCCTCAAACAAGGCTTTTATTTAAAAAAGAATTTTCGCACGAGATATTAAGCTTCAAATTTTATAATTTTAAAATTTAAATTAAATTCGATGCCCTGTTTGAGGCTAGCCAAACGCGCGTTTCCAGCCTAGTGTGTCCTGGGGCTAAGAGACTTGAGTTATTGTGAAGTTTTCGTAAGGTCAAAGGTTGGGGGATAGATGTCATATTAGTACTATATGACAAAGCCATCCTTTTCTTTTTTTAATTTTAGTACACCATCGGGACCAAACCAAAAGTTGAGCTATAGCTCTTTGGAGGGATAGTGCTATTTGCAGGTTCAGCTAAAGTGATGATCATAGGCATCGTGCCGACTGTCAGTTATTTTTACTTCCAGGGTCATCGCTATATACAGGTTCGCTATTTACAGGTTTTGGGTGTAATATTCAAGAAAAATTGTAGTCCATGTGATTTTCAAAAAATGTATACAAAGTGGGGGTAAGGCAAAAATTTCCAGCACAATAAAGACACATGAGGTCAAGGGAGCGAGTCATTAAAGGTCAAACCTATATGGCACTCAATATCAAGGTTTAAGTCGTATCGTTTTTATATGAGTTTTATTATCATCAATAAAAGCGTCATTTGCCTCAAAAATGCTTTAATGCGAGTGAATTGTTGTGCTTTTAACGAGGCAAGATTTACAACTATTTTCCATATAATCTCTTATAGTGGGTCTTATATTGAACTACTTCATTTTTGGTGGACAGTTAAAAATGTTATTTTATGACGTTAATTGCTGCCATACAGCTAGGACGATATATCCCTTCTAAAAGGTAGTAAATTTCGGCACAAATAATTGGTCCTCCTCCTCCGTCGATATTGGATCCCATGCAATTACTCCCTAGAAAAGGCCTACCACTTTACCAGTTAAAATGTGGAAATAAAATCTTATAACATCTTATACAATGCCGGACAAAAGCTTCGTCAAAAACACGTGGATGGGAAAGGGTGAGAAAATGTAACGCAAAAAATCGTGGAAAACTTTTGAATAAAAAAGTGAACAGGGGTAATTTGGGATATATGGTGCTTTGTATACTCGTAAACGTGACATGATAGTTAAATACAAAAACTTGTCAAACCCTGCTTCTGAATTGAGGATAAGTAATGTGAAATTTCATTTAAACGTGTAAATGCAGCTAACCCAAAACTACCATCTAGGCCTATATTACATAATTGAAATTCTATTTACAATTCAAGGAAAAGTGTTAGATGAATGTGATTTTATGAAAGTCAGGGAAATTTAACGCATGTTTTCAGATAGCCAGTTATTAGTTATCATAAAAGTCAAGATATGGAATACTCTGTCAGCCCAACAACTATATAAATAGGGAATTTCCCTTTTAACGCACGCAAATAAAAATCAACACGTTTCTGTGATACCAAGATGAACATTTTAAATCGCTTTTTAAAACATTGAGAAAAGACATTGTTATAGGCATATTGTCATGTTTTAGTTCTCAGTCATTAGGAAGGTCAGGGAAAAACTGGAAAAATCATTTCTGCACATGCTGTATATATTTTATTGTCGATCTTGTTGGTATTATTACCACATATACACTTAATTACAATTAGGTAATATCCCTTTATTATTGTACGTAACTATGAAAATAACGAATTAAGATAGTCTGTCTTTCAAAACAGCTGTAGGTTATTAAATAAACTATATTTTTTTTGTGATTCCATATGCTGCAAATTTTTTCACGTTTAAACTGCCAAATTTTCTAACACGCATATAGAAATAATAAATATAGCAATATAAACGAAGTAAATTATCAAATATAAAATTTAAATAACATTTACTACAATATTTTGATATTTTTTGATTTATAACCCCAAAATAGGTTATAATACAATTTTTTTTAGTACAAACATTGTATCTGACCATCAAATCCATTAAAACTTACACCATTTATAGCGTGAAGAAATACAAAGCAGAAACACGGATATTAACCATTTTATGAGCTGTTAATGGCAAACTAACTCTTTGCCTACTCTTTAATTAGAAGATAAAAAAATGACCTCTCAATAGCGTCATCAAAAATTGCAACAAATATATATTGTATAATATAGCATTTAGTAAGTCATGGCGCTCCTATATATATAGAGCTTTCGGCTAAGGAACAACATTAAACTCTTAAAAAGCACACCGACTTAAAATATTCTCGTAAATTCACTTTCTCAATTTCAGATATAGTAGTGCTTAAAGGGGTGAAAAAAGGCATCAGAACTAAGCGTGTTTACAATTAGCTTCTGGCTTCCGTGTATAAAAATAGTTGAACAATTAAGGGTGCAATGATTGGCATTCGGAGCAGGCTGTATCTCGAAAACCACTCCTAAGTTTTCTCTGATTTTTCAGATTCTGGACACCATTTGCATCTAGAGTGAAAAGTACCAAGTTGAAGTATATAACCTTTAGCTTTTACGTGCTCGAAATTCGATGAAGGAGAGGTTTTGATTTTATCGCCATTTTCAAAGATGGCGGCCAAAGACTAACCACTGTAAAGTACAAGGGATATCACCAGAGAACGATCAACAATTGCAAGAAAGTTACACACCAAATTAAAAGCTTTGAATCACACAAAAAAAGTCCAGATCAGAAACCCACGTTTTGAAGTTGAAGTTGTGCGAAATAGTTGGGCTTTTGTCAACGACAAAACATATTCAGGTGCACGAAGGTCGTTTGGAGAGAAATGTAACCTTGCTTGAAAAAGTCCCCCAGAAAAGTGTCATTTCGTAGCCATTAGAAATCATAAATGTAATCGAAGTTTTAGGAACTGTCAAACGTATTGGCAGCTGATAAAAAGGTGAGCCAATAGCAGCATACATTAGCATACTAAATGTTCGGACCTGCTGACAGTAGCCGCCTATTTCCTATGGGCAAAACTAATGTCGTGTCAAACTTGTACAAATAAGATTTTTTTAGGGTGGATCACGAATGTATATTCAAAATAAATAAAATTGGAACAAGGTGTTGCCTTTTATATACATTGTTTTAAGTTTGAAAAAAAATTACAACATTCATTTGCCATACTTTCCAGGCCAAATTCTCTCCCCTCCCCAATTTAAATCCATTGTTATTAATGGAAAGACACGCGCGACTATAATTAAACCTTGAAAGTTTTAGAAAAATTATAGGTTTTTAATTTTTTTTTAATTTTCTAATTCTTTTGTAGTTTTAGTTCTAAAGAATTAGGCCCAATCACAATTTCTAGCGCCATCTATGAAACATTTTGTTATTTGCAATAAGTACAGTGTAGTTAAACAAAAATGTAAAAATTCCACATTACTCATGTTCAGTTTTTCTGTTGTTTTAATAGGCTTTAGATAAAATAATGAGAACATTTGTTTTAATCCATGCATTTCTTTATTATGGTACAGAACCACAGTCATGTTTGCTTTGCAAGTTGCAATATTTTTATCCTGCTTAAAGTTGACGAAGTCACGCATTTTATCGACTTGGTGCACAACCACATACAGTATCTACCTTATAAGAATTTTTATGATTATGTTATTTGTCCAAATCAAAATAGAAAACGTGATTGTGGCTAACTATATATACTTTTATAATGTAAAATTGTAAACTGACAGGGGCTCTAACAATGCAATAGTCAGTACACGTATAATAACGCATTTTAGTAAGCATATATGCATAATTGGGATAGAAATTTTCCACTGCATTATTTTAAATTTCATGGATTTTTCAGGTAACTGACAATTTGCAAACAATTGCATTCATTTTTAAACAATCAAAGATTCATGCTCGTTTCATCTCATATTCTCAACATAAAAAAATACCATATAAGATTTAGAAAATGCATGAACATCAGTTTTATATAGATGTTAAATCTGGACTAACAATTAATTTTAAAGTTTAATTATTCAACGTTTTTGATGGTTTCTTACAAATCAAACAATTTTATAGAGACCAATTAAAGCGGAATTAAGAGCGTGTATTATTTGCAAGTAGGCCAAGGATTAGCTTTATAAGATACTACCCAATCAACGATTAACTGCTTAATTTTAGGATGTGACAATATCGAGGTATCATGCTTTAACTTTATGTTAAAGGCATGCTTCATTTACAGTATATATAATAACCATGCAGTTGTACTTTGAAAACAGCAACCCTTTTAAAATATTAAAAAATCTGGTACAGTAGCTTTTTAAAAAATAAAGCTCAACTTGCACCCCATATACAATGATGTACACAGATAGGGCTGGTGCTTCTGTCAAATTTTATTTAAAGCTTCCACGCCAATACTCCTCAGGCTGAAAAAACGGTGTACAGAAAATTTAATTTATCATAAATTTCACCAAACCTATGACTTATTTTTTAAAAAGTTAATTGCTTTTTTAGTTATTCGCGAGAAGGTGAACCTTTCAGGTATAAATTTCCGAACTTGGATTAAATATTGGTTTCCATATTTATTATAACATGGCGAATGTAGTTGTTCACAAGCCTGTTCACTATATTTGTTTCAAATTGTTACCTTGCATCATTTAAATGAAGTTCTCAATTTATCTTGTTTGAAGTGATTTTGTTTTCAAACTTTGATTCCTCTAATTCAACTTATTCCGGTTCTGTCCCCCTATAGTGTTGGCCCATATACTCTGGACCATTACCATAGTTTTTTACCAAATGACAAATTGATACGGTATAGCAGCTTTTGTCATGACACGAATCTTGTCTTAGGTGAAATAAAAATCGGACAAATTCCTGGTATCAAAACTGCGGATGGACCAAGCATGGATAAATAAGTGACCTCGTCAGATTTTAAGAGAATAAAAAAGTTTTTTCAACTAGAAATAAGGGAAGGCAATGCATGAAGCGCCGTTACAATATATATAACCACTGAACACGTGATGTAAATGAAACGCCTTTACGAAATGACTGAGGGTGTTCAGCTTCTAAATTTCAGCTACGACAAAACAAAGCTTTTTGATATCAATCCGTTGAAATGACGCCAATTGCACATAATGCACATGCAAAACGTTTAAAATAATTCGTCCGATTTTTATTTCGTTTAAGACAAACGAAAAAAAAAAAAAGCAAGCAAGTTCACCCATTTTAAATGATTCAAAATGAAAACAACGACTTTTTTCATGTATATATCGGAAAATCTTCCCTGTTTAATATATAAAAATTGAATCCTTTCGGTACCATGCAGGTGTACCGTACCCTCGGTTATCTCGTTCACGTGCATAAGTACCCCGAACACAAGCTGGTCTTTGGTAAGATACGTAATCATGATCCATTGAGTGCGTGTTTAGATCACAATCAAGCGCATGTGTAGTAATTGTATACGCGGGTATACAACCCGTATTGTACCCCATAATACACTCGCCCCCCGCCGCCTTTCCAATGGGGGCAACAATTCAAAGGTTAGATGGCAAACTATTTGGGAGGGTTAACTGCGAGTTAGATAACGACTGATAGTGTACACGTGACACTAGGGCGAGGGACTTTTCCGCCATCTTGGCGAACCAAAGAACGATACAATCTTGGAAACTACATTATTTGAGATGAAACGGAAATGTAAACGAAAGGATGGTCAGTGTTTTTAAGTCATTTTCAATAATTTAAAAACTGATACATTTTATATTTTATGGACCTGAGTGTTAATTATAAAAGTATTTTTTTTTACAAAAATAAAAAACACAGGAAGTTCAAAACGTGTTTGGTTCACAAATGAGCTTTTTCTGATGCAACGAATGTGTTCCAAACGCATGTGTTCCGAAACGCATGCACTTCAAAGTTGAAATAGTATAATAGGCGTCCTAAACTTTTTGACCCGCGGGCCAAAAGTCTTCACAGAAAAAGAATCACGGGCCAACATAGCCTATCCTACCTAAATATAAAATAAACCATTTAGATAAATCAAATTCAGATTCTTATGGTAATGTTTAATGATTCTTATTTGTTCTGTATAAAATAAGAAATCAAAATGCATCTATAGGATATGGCGGTGTGCCATCCGTATGCCAAAAGTGGCCCGCGGGCCAAATCTTATCTGCAACTTCCATGGTCATTTATGGCTAAATCATAAAAGTTTAGAATTTAAGATATGTCCTTAATAACCGAAATCTATTGTACACTACCAGACGTGGTTTCCTATAAGATTATAGGATGCAGCGCCGTTGTAGACCCTCATGAAGTCCGCCAGAGGTGAGTTTTGTAGCAAAGTTTTTATCCAAAATTACCACCCGTGTACTAAATGCTGGCATTTGGGGTGGGCGGCTTCTGTAACACTCTGACAATAAGACCGACAACAGTGGGAAAGGGTACGGTAGAGATTTGGCCCGGGTGGGGGCCACCCAAATTTGCTTTATTCTCCAGGAACCACGGGGGTGGAGGAGCGGCGAGTGAGCACAAACGCCATATGGACGTTCCAATCACAATTGAATATTGCGTGCACTGCTGGCAAATGGGACACAAAACTGATAACGATTTTCAGTCAGTTTCAATTTCTGAAACGGTGAAGATCGGACAACGACCGCTCAGGTTTCCCTTTTAATTAACAGAAAATGAGGTCTGGTGCTTTTAAATGTTGAACGGGCAAGATGGCATGCTGCTTACAAATACATCTACTGAAATATAGAAAAGGAAAGGTAACAAATCATTTGAAGCAGCCATGGCATGCATGGAACAATCTACTATGTAGTGATGCTATGTGCAATATAAAGGAATGGGTCCAAATGAGACACCCCCTCCCCCATATCAAAGGGATTTTATTCTATGGGACTATCCCTTGTCAAAATAAACAGTATATACTTAACTTATACTTTTCTGAATACTATGAGTATATTAAGTTGTTAAAATATTTCATATTAATATATGTAATGTTCAATTTTCAAATGTATTCATGTATTTTATCATCATTTAGCATCGTTTAGCATCATCATAACAAGGTTTCTGTAAGAAATATTCCATAATCAGGTTTGTGTTTTTCTCAATTTCTAAATACTGCAGATAACAAAGGGGTGCCATAGAATATGGTATAGGCCTACATTTGAATTGAACAAGCATGCAATTTGCTTACAGAAAACTGGTCCCTCTAAATTTCTAAAAGAAAGATTTTAACAGCTCGTAAAACAGTCCGAATAGCCAAACAGCACCAAATTGCTACAGATATAACAATTTGAATAGGGTAAACCACCTTACAAATAAAGGTGCCTATCGGGGAGATATGAGGCTTGTAAATTGTATAAGCAAAAAAGCGCTATCTCCAACGGCTGAAATTAGGAGGCATTCAATTGTTATCCAGTTTCGATCTTTGCTAAATTCTTATTCAGGACCTCCCTTATTGGCATTCATTCACACGGGATATAATAAAGCACGCCGCCTAAATTTCATATCTGTACATATCTTGATAATTCTCGTTTGGCCGCTGTTTGATGCCTTAAAAAGTGCACCGTAACCAAATATAAAAAGATATCCAGCTGCATGCGGCTAAGTGGACACATACATACATGTACATGTATTTGGCTGTCTTTTACAGATTTCGGGCTAGCACGGTGGTCCTACGCCGTGACATCAGGAGGGAATCCCGCTGTCCAGTTAACAAATCAAAAAGACCAATTAAATCGAATGTATACCGTGATCATTTACATATGCGATTCCCTATTCGACAGTCGCCATGCATCATGTTGCAACCACCATAGTCGTCCTTTTACAATACGCAATTATGGACCTCATGTACCGTATAACATAAATTCTGATTGAGGCAGCTAATTAAAAATGATCATATGACTATTTTATATGACCCGTCTTTAGCTCTTAAATTGGTATGGACATGTCAGCTTCGGGGCAACATCATCGAGATGGCACTGCAAGAAAATACTTAATGATGCACATTACTGTCAACTGGGCAGTTTGAAAATTGTGCTTAAGTGTGTGTGGGAGGGGGATTAAATGTTACATCTTGTGCAGAATCATAACTTGCTCTTGTCTAAAGAATTGATGCAGAATTCTGGAAGAAACCAAATTTAGGTTTCACTAGAATCGGTTTTACAGTAGGCTTCAGTAGAATCTGTTTAAAATAATCCTGTGTAAAATAACATCCTCTCTAAAAAAATAAAATGTGCCCATCCCGATTTGCATGGACCTATGTGTAAAATAATAAACCTCCATTATAAAGTAATATTTAATAGTTTTTATTGGTTCTAACGATTTTTAAGGGAACATCAACAAGGAACTGGAAAAAATGTCAAATATGGAACCAAAATGTCAAACAAGGAAACAAAAATGGCAGCAGATACAGGGGCAATTAAACTTTGCTTGTGATACCCATTAACTACTGACTCATATATACCTATACATGTACACATGTATAAGGATGTGTATATAGTGTCAATCAATAGCTATAGTGATTCATAAAGGATTAAAAAAAGGGGGAAATTCCTTATTATCCAGCTGTGTAAATAGAGTCGACCAATAGCTATAGTGAGACTCATAAAGGGAAAAAAAGGGGGGAAATTCCCTATTTTGCAGCTGTGTAGTGTGGACCAATAGCTATAGTGACTCATGAAAGAGTCGAAAAGGGGGAAATTCCCTATTTAGCAGCTGTATACACTGTCACATGTTTACAGATGAACCTGTCTAAAATAATATTTTTCCTACATGTAGTACCAACAATATTATTTTAGACAGGTTCGACTGTGTGTTATTCAAATGTTCACAAACTTGTTTTCAAAAAAGAACACAACATTTGTCAAAAATCCATTACATTTTCAATTGATTTTGGGCATGCTCATTTCCCCGAATCACAGGTAAGCAAATGCCAGGTTCAAAATTCATTCTTATTTTTAAGAAAAAAGAAAACATATTTGCACATTTGAAGTATTTACGTTCATAACCCCATCATCTTAATTCATTCATAAAGAACAGCCATAGGATCAGGGGTGAGTCGTAAATCTACAAGTTTCAAAAGGTAAGATTTCCAAACTTTCTGGAAAAGAATTTCGGAAATAACTTTCCAACTTTATTGTTTTCATGGAATCTAAATGGCCACCCATTAGAATGTTCATACAATAAAGATTTCATATCTAAATAATACATGTAATTGAAAATATATATGTATACATATACATGTATATAACTTTTAAAAATTTTCAATCAAAAACTTGAACAGTTTCGAGTTTTAGTAAGCTGTAGTAAATAGGCTCACGAATTTTATATTGCCTGGCCTGTAGTCAGACCAATTCATGGTTACAGAGGCTCTAAGCAGTTTGCCCATCAACTGCCTTATCAACATGCTCATATGAGCATGTTGTGTTGTTATATTTTTTTGTATTATGTTTAATTTTTCATCCCGACTGTTTCTTCACAAGCCTTCATTGGCTTTTCTCGGACTTTTTTACTCTAGTAATTCCGGGACACCTTACCTTTTTTAAGATAAGCCTGAGAATAACAGTATCATGACTGCAGCATCTCGAAGTTTGTAGGTGAAGTCAAAAAGAAGTTAATGCATGCACACAAAATGCCTTTGAAGTTGATGTGCATGTATTCAAATGAATTTTGCAGTTCATTCACTTCGACAAGGGTGACACATCAGAAGCTTTTTAAAAATGTCGTATTGGAAAAACGTGCAAACTGCCCTATCTGATATACCTTAAATTAGTCAGAATTTTTACTTTGGCTAAAACAAGATATAATTATGTATATACGCTGCTAATTATATAATTGATAATATTTATCTTCTATAAATTGTAATATAAATACATGTATCTCACTAAACTCATGCGCTACCGCGGTAAATGAACCAGCGAGGGATCAAATTGGTGATACATTGTACATGTAATTGACTTCTATAGTCATATTCAGTATATCTACTGTAAAAACTAAAAAAATTATAAATATACGTACATGTAAGTTACTTAAAACATTTTAGAACTTTAAAAACAATCTAAAGACATTGCCAGATCTATGTCATAGTCGAAATTGATTATTTTGAGTAACAAATTTATTAAAATAACAATCCAATCTACCACAACTTACAGAACCCAAGTGAGCAATAGTTCACAAGTATAATAACCAAAACAGAATTTTTATGAATTTTATTCATTATAAGATAAATCCTTTATTCTGTAAGTGCATTGCACCCATAGAGTAAAGTTGTTGGTGTCTAGGCAGCCAGTGCATGAGTCCATGGTTAGAATGACTGTCTGAATGCCATTGTCTTAAGCCATTTGAATGTCTGCAGGGCATGAACCACGCAGCGTTCGCAGCATTGAAACTATGGAAAATGCAATCATCGATGACAAGATGAAATTTTCGGCGAGATAATCAGTCATCAATGAGAGCACGACTGTTTAAGAGAAATTTTCTGGGTTTAACCCATAACGAGGTGCTCGCACAAGTACAATGGACAAGGTGCAGCACCTCCTTGCTACCTGCCGACATATTTTCCAATGGGCACGCTTATTGACCTCATAGACGATACATTACCATTAAAATATAGTTTATGCTTAAGTGAAAATCGATGGAAAAATTGCAGCGTCAGCAAGTCGTAATAAATAACCGAGGCTTAACAATTAATGGACGAAATCGGGGTCCATCGAATACAACCGAGGGGGGAAATACAAAAATTGCAATCATATTAAAACAATAAAGAATGATAGATCAACCGAAAATGTAACCTTCTCAATGGGAATTCATCCTTTCAATGTATAACCGGTTGCACCATTCACTGCTTAATCATCGATTAGATTGGACTGTACAATGCAGCGTGGACAATTAACTTTTAATGACTTCATAGTTTGATCAGTCATCAATTTTCTTTGGATATTTCGAAATTTAAGTGCCTTTTTTACTGAATGAAGCGTGAATGGGCCTTGTTCAGAATCGACATATCACGTGGATTTTAATTTATTGTAGCAATTAAAGCAGAAAGTAATTTGTCTGCAATTACAAAATATGCCTCGTGATGTGGTCCAAAACGAAATCTGCATAAGGTCCATCAAGGAGGTTGCAATACTTTTTCAAGCTTCATGTTTCTGTAAAAAAGAGATGAACAACACATTCATGTATGTTGTTGTACTTTTTGTCACAATTCTAATCCTCCATTTTGCATATATGAACATTATTTCAGTCTAATACTAATCTCGCTAACCAATAAGACATCAGCAATAGAACATTTTAATCACAAGATATCAGCAGTAGAAAATTGTTAGCACAAGACATCAGCAGTAGATAAGTTTTAGCACAAGACATCAGTAGAAAAGTGGTAGTACAAGACATCAGCAGTAGAAAACTGTTGTCACAAGACATTAGCAGTAGAAAATTGTTTGCATAATGGCCATAAATGCATATGTGTATGTGTTTGAAACGTTAAGTTTGAATACTCCATGCATTTGCTAGCTATTTCACGAGTATTTTGGCTAAATAAAAGGATAAGTGTTGACACCATCAAACTATAATAGACAAATTAACGTTTTGGCCTGCCACCTGTGGTCTTCATCGGGTATTTATGTGCCTGGTCTAGCATATACATGTATATGTTATGCTTGTTCCTTCAAAATCCACTACATTGTGCATGCAATGTATACCCACCTCACAAACAATGTCCTTTGGAGGAACCATCACAAGACCCATAAGCACCTGAAGAAGACCACAAGCCAAAAAGTTTTGCGTTTAGAATAAAGTTTTGTGCCTAAGGAATAAATGACATTGCTCTTCTGAAAGCCTTCAAATGTACAAATAGAACATTGACATTTTTTGCCTGCATCACTGCTGATCACTATAAGTGAAAGAATCAATGAATACTTTGGTGGCACATTAAAGCTTCCTAAATTATTATTGCCATCTAGTAAGACAAATTATTAAACGCCCCATCTTACTTATATCGTCATTAAAATAGGTATTGGAAAATATGGCTTATATTTGCATTTCTATATATGGAGCTATACATAACATAAAGGTCATTTTTTCAATTTAGAAACATGCAATCTTCAATCCTTTGAATTTGTACAGGCCTAAAATTTGAAATTTCGTTAGGGGAAAAAATCTCATGCAGGTCATTAGAAAACACTGTTGAGCCTTCAGGTGAAATTGCTTTGCAAAAACCCACGCAAGTTACCCCGAATCCGTCTATAATAATCGATTTCATTCCTTTAACTTCGGTTAACGCATCCTAATCTCTCAGTTGCATCTACAACAGAAGAAACGAAACTAGTTTCAGCTACTTAATTAGGTAAGGGCAACGTTTTAAAAGTCAAGCTCGCTATGACTCATTAGCATATTATTTCCTGAAAGCAGATAGAGCCACGTGGTTTCTCGATAACTTATCAGGTTTTTTTATAACAAGAGCCCAAAACCCTGAGGCGAGGTTCCATTGGCCCGGGTTGTTATCAGGTTCATAAATAAAGATTCTTTAGAAAGAGACAGAATAGTTTAATTGGCAATTATGGGAATTGGTATTCTAATGTCGAAACCATAAGCCCCTTTTTGCATAGATTGCAGACGTTCGACATAAGGCCTTTAGCTTAAGGTTTCTATCCTTGCATGGTGATATAACAAATGCCACGTCTTCATTGCATCGATGGCATTCGTTGCACGTGCTCTTTTTAATTGTCAACGAGCCATTGTCCACTCATTAATGAGAGATTGTTGGCTAAGTGGAGAAGGTGAATGCAAAAACAATAGACAAAATGGATGGAGGTGAAGGAGACAGGCTTTTCATCATATCGAGAAAAAAAAAAGGCATTTATGAGGGATTGAAAAACCCTAAAAAATATGGATATAAATCACAGATGCACCCCTAAATCCTAATTAAGCATTTTTTAAACCAAGGCTATAAAAAGCCACTCAGGTGATCTTCCTCATGATTGGAAGTCAGCAAACATTTGCCCAATTTTTAAGGCCGGATGTTCCAAGAATCCA
>JAQGCC010001984.1:0-20413 GCA_034698905.1 Xestoiulus laeticollis | reverse complement strand
AATTTCTGGCCAGTACTAGCTCGCTATACATTAAAAGGTTTTACGCGAAAAACTACGTTTTTTTATACTGTATTATTAACTAATTACGAAAGCCAGCAAAGTCGAAAAGTCAAGGCGTCAAGAAACTGCAATGTCGAAAAGCGTACATCAGCGAGAAGGTGTTATCGATTTGAATGTACTTAAAATCTTTCGTGACAAGCCGATCGAATTAATTCGAGCGCCTAAGAACATCTTTTCATTAATCACTCTTGACTGTATCCCGAATATTCGTTTCTAGCAAATTGGTAAGGGGCAAGTCGTGCTTAATTAAAACAAAATCAATGGTCGTACATGATGTTACTTGCATAAGTCCTGCTTTGATAATTAGAAACCTGCCTTTTGCAGTTTTCCGACAAAAAAAAGCATATGTATAAACCACTGAAGCTATACGATAAAGTATAACACTTCCCACCCATCCCATTCGCAAAAATCGAGCTAAAATTGTTCTTAATGCCAAAGTTATGCCAGACCTTCTTTAATTTTTAAATATCTTAGAATCGAATACACTGCAGTAAAACCTGGTAGAGTGACCACCTCTGCATAGTTTTAGTGCTACGATAAAGTAGACTATACTTCCCACCCATCCCATTCGCAAAAAATCTATATCTAAACTTGTTCTTAATTTCAAAGTTATGCCAGACCTTCATTTATTTTTAAATACATGTAATCGAATATGCATGTGCAGTAGATCCTGGTAGACCAGTGACCACCTCTGACACTTTTCATAAATTGGTTTTAATGCTACGATAAAGTATACTATACTTCCCACCCATCCCATTCTCAAAAATCAAGCTAAAATTGTTCTTTATTTCAAAGTTGTGCCAGACTTTCATTAATTTTTAAATATCTTAGAATCGAATATGCACGTACAGTAAAACCTGGTAAAGTGACCAACTCTGCATAGTGGACACTTTTCATAAATTGGTTTTAGTGCATACATGTGCATACAGTGACCGACTTTGCCATTTTTTGGGTGGTCACCTTTAGCAGGTTTTACTATACCATTTTTGTGCATTATATTCGTAAATTAAAACTAAAGCGAATTTCACTTTATATCATCTCTACATCGCAATTTTTAAAACTTCCCGATGGTGGATTTGATAATCTACATTATACACGAGAGCAATTAGAATTGCATTTCAGCATTGAACCGGTTTGGAACGTTTTGCTCTTCTCCAGTCCCTCGAAACCTTGAATTTTTAAAAAAGCCAGGTTTTTAATTCAACGTTTGTTTGTTTTCCGTGTTCACTTCGTTAACAAACGACTGTTATCTCGCAGGTAGTACTATTTTTATTCAAACCTTAAGACGGTGAGGATGCCTAAGGAAAAAAAAAAAAAATGAGTAGGTAGTCAGCTGAACAGGGCGTAAATTACCAGTGGAAATCAGACGGAAAAAAGGTGTCGAGTGCGACGAAACATCGCATACGCCTAATCAAAACAAAAGAGAAATGATTGGTGGCCACAGCTTGAATGCGTGAAAAAACGCTCGATTATTTGCACGTGTCATTACGAGGTTGAAACAAACCCGAAATGAAACGGGGGCCATATCAAGCAAGCGTTGCATCACACTTTCTTTTCCCTATAAACCCTATGCGGGGAAGCTATATACACACGAACACAAAGGTCGCGTTATGCTTAACGGCCAGTTAACGCCCTGCAGCCGTACGTTTACATTTCGCCAGTTTTAAGACGAAAAACACTGCTTTTGTATAAATCGATCCTCGGATTATTGCGCACGATCAGCTTTAATTGATGAGCGTAAACGCGTTGAACGACGAGACGCAGAAACTCGTAAAATTCGACATTTATTTTTATTTAAACAAGTTTTGACGTCAGATGAAGGCAACCATGCATTGGTGGAACAAAAATGTAACTTGCAAGAATGTGCAGAACCCGTTATACAAGCATCCAAGCCAAATCAACCCAGTACCCTGCTTTCAGCGTAGAAATGGCACGTTGCTTATAGGGGGACTAACGAAGTGAGTCACTTCATTGAAATTTTAAGAAATCTTTTGGCATACCCCTCACACATTCTGATGAAAGAAGCTTTATCGAAACCTCGTGTAGATTTTTTCAATCAAAAGACATATGATAGGCGAGCAAGCAAAGTTCATGTAGTTGTAAGTAAACAGATGACATACACAACATTAATTGCTAAATTAAATCCACTATAGCAGAGGAGCAGACTTTGGAAACACTTTCCACCTGTAAATAGCACTAAAAAAGAATGACCAGTAGTATCCCAGTATAAGCACTCATTATTGGCCAATTACATGTATTTTCAATATTGGCAGGTTTCATTGGCCTATTTTTACCAATTTAACCAATATTGCACCAATATTCGGCCAATCGAGGTCCAATATTGTGTGCTACTTAAGAGCTATAGTGTTACAATGAGTCTCCAAGCTTCATAGGGGTGGTGCATTGTAAATGATAAGATTAAAGGTTCTCATTTCTAGACCTCGTACATATTTCACTTTAGTAATACGCTCGCTTGCCATTGGTATAAAGTCTATTTGATCGGCCGAGTGTGTTCATATTTGCATCTTTATATAGTAACATGAAGGTTGGGATTTCATGAGGTCATACGGAGATTCCTGGTTTTCGAGCGAAACTGCTAGAAAGATGCTTCGTTTTGGCTGTACAAAGAAAGTTACAACCATTGATCTGTTTAACTAGATAATGCCCAAAAAAACCGGCACAGAAAGTAATCCAGAGGAAATTGCAACTATATTTGTTCAATATATTTGTCGCATATATGAGCGACTCCCGAAAGATCAAAACTTGGTGTTTGGGATGATGAGTGGGAAGCAGGAGTATGAGGGCACTGGAACAATTGTCCGAAAGGCGCCAACCAGGGAAATTCCCCTTTGCCCCTTTGACATGACCCAGTAACCCCAATACGTACCATCCCGTCTGAAGTTCATGCAATTCCACGTCCCTGTTCTTCCCGGAAAAGGGCGTTCCTAGCACGTACTATGAATGTACTCGGACTGATGACATATGTAGATGATGATGATAACGACATGTATGAATATAGCTGTCAGACCTTCTTGCTATTGCAAATAAATGCTATAGTTGCTCGCCTGAATGCAACATAATTTTACAAAAATGAAGGATCCAAGTTCACGTGAAATAATTTTCCAAATACAATTTTATTTACGAACGTCGAATCCATTATATTCGAAACAAAAGGCTGCGTTCTTCTCAATCGAGTAGTAATTGGAAAATAACATCGAACTCACGAGTGTCTATGTTATGTATACTTAGTTGTTGTTGTCGTCATTGATTTTTGTCATGGTATAGATATGGAAAATTGCAATATGACGATGACAATGCCATTTTAAAGCGAAAATGCGATTTTTAAAGTCCTGATAATCTGAAATATCTGAGTGGTTTCAGAAACCGGAGCATGTCGGCAATCCGGTTTTTGAAATCCACAAATTGAAATTTCGTGCAATGGATCCTTTAACAATCGAAAAACCATTCCCATCTACACGATTTCAGTCCATGTGTTAATTTGGCAGTTTGTGGACTGATTTGAAAACAGCACCCGCAGGCTATTTTTGCTGATTTCGATTCGTTTACTTTTACTTTCCGCAAGGTGCCCTTTTCTCATTCGCTATATTCCTTCCAACTTGGCTCTTTAATAAAAGTTGAAAATTTGACGGAACGATTTCGAAGGCAGCTCTTTTGTCGCCAGAGTCATTTTCTGTCAAACATATAGTCATCACTTATGCGGTCCATTAAGTCTGTTTCGGGGAAAGGGGAAAAAAGAAAATATTCATATATATTTCTATTTCTTTTTGTAAACAAAACTTTTAAGCCCAGGGTCTAAATCGAATTTCGCTACGCTGCCTAAAGCTCCCTTCCAAATGCCTAATTTGCATGTTGCCATTGTTCTCAGGCTCCCCAATCGCATATACCGGCTTGGTTTTGCAATTCCACCGAGAATCGCGAGATTTAAAAAAAGCGGAAAAAAAAAGTGTTCAAAAACCTCGTGCATGAGCAAAACCATCACGAAACAAACGAGAGAGGGAGAAAAAAAATCACCCAAATTAGAGAAATGCTAACTCTGTTGCACGGAAATTGCGTTTATAACCCCCCTCCTCCTAAAAAAACCAAGACCTAATCGGGCGAGTGGTATTTCACTGTATAAAAATCGATAGAATACAACAGCATGCAGAAAAAAAATATATTAATTTACTTTTCTGGTAAAAGAATATACTGCTGCTACTAACAACGGTTGGTTGCACAACTCTTTAAGTTTAATCATTGCTTAATGAATTATTTCTGGAAAACATTACACACTAAAGCGGATAAACAGAGATTAACTCCGACGCCGCCTGCAATCGTGACATGGTTTAATTATTAGCGTGTATGGGTTTTAAACCGGGCTAAAATCTGACCGCACAAAAAGATACGACCGTTTGGCCATGGTCGAGCAAATTCTCCTCAGGACAAAATCTGGCATACAATTAACGGCCTCCGGGTTTGCCGATTCAAAGCTTATAGGATATATGAAGAATTGCATCAACGATTAGGTTCATCCTTTAAGCATTGTCCTGGTCAAAATCGTTAGCGATAAAACTGTTCTGTTCCTGTCACGCTGACTTATTCCCTAAATAGAGGGATTGAACAGGTTTCCTTTAAGCTTAACGAGGACGATAAACACACTATTACGCATGCGCATCAATAAGTTTGCGCCGTAAAAGTCGTTATGCTTCTCAAAGACGTGGTATCACGTTAAACTCAATAAAATTGTCGTTTCACATCAGCCACAAGCCTATTGAGGGTGCCCTCACGCATGCGCATTTGCAAAATAAGCAGTGCTGCTAATGCAGTTGAAGTTAAAGCTGGTTTCCTTTAATCTTAACGAGAACGATAAACACACTATTACGCATGCGCATCAATAAGTTCTGCGCCGTAATAGTTGTTATGCTTCTCAAAGCCCCTCAACCATACATAAACGTCGTCAACGCGCATGCGCATTGACAAAAAAAAAACAGTGCTGCTAATGTCGTCAAGATTAAAGGAAACCTACATAATCCCTCTAATAACTCAAAAACGAATCACGATAATTGCAACGCATGAAAATGGTAGAAGGTCTGATTGTATTATAATAGTCTGTTTAACATATATATTCACGTAAACATCAGGCACGTTATAATATACGATCCAATTAATTACCAAGTACGAATGTGAAAAAGCAACATCTAATTATCACAGCTATATATGTAAAGGCTGCATTATCAATTATGAGTGGTATACTTCTGAGAAAAAAAAATGAGGTAGGCCCTTATGGCCAAAAAGGCTACAATTGTTAAGGACCCCAATTATGTATTGCTTATACATACAAGTATGTGGGCCCATATGTTCCAACTGATTTATGTGTGAACATAAAGAATAGTAATTCGATGAAGCCAGAAGGCTATAGGAGGTACGTCTCCACATATTGTATGGTGATGAATATACAATAAATCGATGATCGAAAAACAGTGGATGCACACATGTATTACGATATAATAGATGTTTTTACCCTTCTGTTACTTACCGTTATTAATTGGCAAACAAATGAATTCAATTTCCTGTCAAACATCACATTTCGTGAATTGGTTTACAACATATGCGGGCATGTGAATGGGACGTGTGTGTATATGTATTATGTATTTGACTATGGCACCGTGCGTGCATGTTCTATTCATTTTTTTCCGCTTGAGAGGTTATAGGCTAAACAATATAGCATTTCTGTTATCTATTGTGCTTGAGATCAATATCCTTAGTTTATAACCTTTTAAAAGCTATATGTAAAAATTAATCTTAATGGACAAAAACTACTTTTGCAAATTGTAAGATGATTATCGCACACATGGCAATAATGCCTATTAATAACATATTGTTTTCAAGATTCGTAGTTCGAAAACAACGCATATGAATATCAAAATGATTACGCGCACGATGAATTAATTATGATACAAGCTGCTAGTTTCATCGCACCATATATAAACCAGGAGTTAGGAATAATTGAGAAAAGATAAATGATGTAAGCGCAAAAGTAAATAAGCGTGCATTAAGGCAAATTGAGGAATTAAACTCGGAGAATGAGATACTGTTTAGCAAGTCGTATGCATGCATATTACAATTTTAATTTGCACATAATTTATGTGTTGGCCTACATCATTGGTGAAGAACTGAATTTTTTTTTATTATTTTCATCTCAGGCGTTCGTTGCTAAATGGCCATATCACAGCACTAGCTGACAATTAATGATGCAAATATATTTTCGAAAATATTGTCGGAATAATTTTATATAGAAATGTATCTCATATATTATAGTGAACAAATAAAAAACGCAAAAACATTGAGATAAATATTAATATAATGTCAATATTTACCTTAATGTCGTTTTACAAGGATACGCTAAACCAATGTATATTTCCATTCCATGCATGTAGCCCTTCTCAAATAATTTTTTTAAAAAATTCTAGCATATTTACAATTTGATTTTTTTCCTATGGAAACTGATATTGACTTAAACAATAAATATATAGAATTTCGAATGGAGCATGAATGTTCTGATTCAGCAGATGGTTATCCAAAGTATACATTCTTCAGATATATTAAAAGTAGAAATGCGTGTATACGAATATCATTAAGATTACATATATGTAGATCGAATAGAGAAAACCAAATCGTATATTTACCAAAGTATAACGTTTGTTATTTGCTCTGTCCCGTACTATCCAAAGTGCAAATGCTGTTTGCTACTAAATGTGCTCACGATGCGAAACATCGCTTTTTTAGGCAAATTCGGCTAAACGTTCGAATAGTGACCGAGACAACATGTTTGCCTATATACCTATCATTATATTTGCAATTAAAGCTAATAGATGAAGTTAAAAACAGAATAATCATTGCGCGAAAAAATAAAAAAGCTTTAGCCCCATAATCCAATCTTATGTCCGTAAAATTAACATGACAGGCGAGGGGCTTAATTAGTCTTGGGTTTAGAACCCCTTAATGGAGGATCACTCGCTTTTGGCTAGCCTCAAACAGGGCATCACATGCAAGTTTAATTTTAGAATTATAAAACTTGCACATTAATATCTCATGCGAAAATTCTTTTTTAAAGTAATAGCCTTGTTTGAGGTTAGCCAAACGCGCGTTTCCAGCCTAGTGTGGCCTGGGGCTAAGTGCATATGTCCGAAAAAACGAGCAAGGAAGGTGTGCATCCCCTTAAAGGCAAATCGTCTGGGGATTGAATCGCAACAACTTGACGATCTTCAAATTTGCACCAACTAATTTCGTTTTCCGACGTGGAAGCGTCAAAGTCAGCAATATAACAGGCAGCGCGGGATTAAAAGGTGATCGAGGCGCCTGTTTTGCTATATTCCCGTTCGAACGAGATCAATATTGTCCTTAGTGCTGGTGGTTCCACTCAGCACCTCTCGCATTCGCTCGCTGACCACTGTCCACTTGCGTATTCCGCGTCGAGTGGACAGCAAACTAATCCATCGACCAGGAGAACGTGAGTGTGTTTACCCCGAGTGCCACTCACGCAGTGTGTCACCCTCTTCACAAATTCCACGCGCACTATTTCGATGAGACCACATTTTATCCACACTCGTACCATTGGAAAGTATTCCAGGTAATGTCGCGAACGATTTTATTAGAAATTCATGTAAACAATTGATTTGTTACACGTAACAACTTTAAAAAGCAATCTAAGGACTTAATACACTTTATAAATGAAAAAAGATTTAGAGCGTATCTCCAAACATAACGACAAGTGGTCCCAGCATTATTATAGAAAATCTCTTCAAGTTTTCATCATTGCACTTAGAAGATTTCTCGATGCATTTTGCTTAGCTGCAGTATAAGTGGTATTCGTGATGGTATAGAATTAAAAAAAAATTGTTAAAAGACACGCACACAATCTATTAAATGGATAAGACAATAGGTAGGCCTTTATATATGTTCACGAATTCGATCTATAGTCTCTATTTTGATTGCATTCGGGAAAATTCCCAGTTACAGAGGCATATAGAGGTGATAGGTTTTTATTTGGCCAATTAACACGAAACAACGTGTTCGCTATAACCATATTTAAAAAGTATTATTGGTGATGCCATATTCTAATTAAGATTTCTAAATTTTATCAGTTAGAATTAGAACCCTTTAATTGTTTTACATTTTCGCTTTTTGGAACTCTAAAACACGTATTTAAGAGTGTTGCATAGCAGAATAAGCCATTTTTTCCAAATTATTTTTTATTTACTTTTGGAAACTGATAGATACAAATGAAATGCACGAGGATATTTGTTTAAATATATTTGTTTAAATATATGCAGATTACATTTCAAGGAAATATACATATAGATAAACAAAAACATTAAACAAATAGATTAATAGAATATTTATGCTATAGGTACTCGTGCATTTCATTTGTTTTTATCAGTTTCCAAAGTTAAATTAAAATATATATTAGAAAAAAAAGGCTCATTCTGGTATGCAACCCTCTTAAATGGAAATAGAAATATTTTCGACTGAATTTAATTTTGATAAAAATATGTAGATAACAAGTTTGTATATCGGTATTGTTTATATTTTTTAAAGTAGTGCAGCAATATAATTTTTAATGTGAATTCTAAGCAAAAATAGTGCTGAATATTACATTAGATGAGGTCTATTAGCTTATTTTCATACTGGGGCTACCAAATTTACTAGCAATTTACTACTTAATTTTGTGAAAATTTGTCCAGAATTTCAAGGAGTATACTATTACCTGCCCTAGATTTTATAAAGCAACAAGCATTTCATCTTTATATCACCTAGATGAGGTTTGTTTGCACTATCAGTTTGTTAACATATTTTCATATATATAATGGGTCTACCGAATTTACTAAGACTTTACTACTGCATTGTGTAAAATAATTATTTTTTATAAAAATATCGCGGAACCCAGATTAAATACCGCCTATATCTATAGCTCGATAAAAAATGGACATGGTCCTGAAAGATGGTTTGTTCGCGATTTCAGGTCACTCTGGTCACAAATATATTATATATATATATTCCCACTTTGAAAAAAAAAAATCCCTTGCCATGCAATCATTTCTTCCTGCCACTGCACCAAACGTATACGTCCCGAGGCCAAAATCTGATCAGGCGCCCATTTCATGCGGTCATTTCACGCTGCACTCCACACACATAGCCGATGATGGACACTGACTCTGTTGTCAAATTCGATGACGCGTAAAAAGCTAACGACGACTTCTGTCCAAGGAAAAAGCAACGCGCTTCAGCCAAGACAGGGAGAGATGATAAGACCAGCTGGTGACCATTTATCTCCTTCTTTCCCACAGGCACCACGCTCGACTGACCAGGCCGACGCATCCGATCTTAGGCTTATGTAAGCGTCGTCTTACAACGACATATAAAAAGGGCTTAAACAAGCCGTATCGCTACAATGATATCGCAGTTTTATAAGCAGATGTAAGGATTTAAGAGTTTCGCACATTAACAGATTACGGAAGAATGATGCTCTTGTCCCCCTGAACTCCCTGAGCCCTCGTAATTCATCGTCCAAGCTTACATGTAAACTTAAATATTTTAGCCACTGCAGCTGTTTTGTGTCTGTGCGTGTCACGGTTGATCGCAACTCATATAGCCCCAGGCCACACTAGGCTGGAAACGCGCGTTTGGCTAGCCTGAAACAAGGCTTCTAATTGTAATAGAATGTTCACACGAGATAAGAACTAATTCTATTATAATATATTAGAAGCCTTGTTTGTGGCAAGCCAAACGCGCGTTTGGCTATAGCCTAAAACGTGGCTTTTTATTAAAAAAGAATTTTTGCACGAGATATGTTTGAGGCTAGCCAAACGCGCGTTTCCAGCCTAGCTTAAACAGGGCACCTGTTTAACCCAGGCCACTGCACTAGGCTGGAAACGCGCGTTTGACTAGCCTCAAACAGGGCATCGGATTTGATTTAATTTCTAGAATTTCTAGAAATTTTCGTGCAAAAATTCTTTTATAATTAAAAGCCTTGTTTGAGGCTAGTCAAACGCGCGTTAACAGCCTAGTCAGGCCTGGAACTTAGATCGAGAGGTAAAAAAGATTATAGTGAAGCTTACTAAGGAGTTACAACAGCCAATGTTATAATTAAACACTATAGTATAGATGGATGTTGTATATGATAAAGGTGCCAAAACTGTCTACATTTGGATTAAACAACACGATAAACGGCGTATATGTTTTCAAAAATTTGGCGTGTTCATCTTATTAGGGGTACTCATATTTAACTGACGGCAAAAATTCCGCAATTGTGCTCAGCTAGCCTCTCTGCAATGTCCTCAAAAAATGTAGAATTCGAATTCTGGCCATTATTTCAACATTGCATAGATATTGCATAGAGGCTATCTGAGCACAAGTGCCACATTTTTTTGCCGTCAATTTGAGTACCCATACAATAAGGTGGTCACACTTAATTATGCACTTCTAAAGGAAACACCATCTAATGACTGATTCTCGCTATAGACGGAAAGTGGCAATCGGCTCGCTGCACGCGCATGCGCACTTCAATTGAAAACCGGCTGCTCTCAGTAGAGGACGCTGCAGATATAGAAGTTGAAACACAACCAACTTTTTGTGCTGCCAGCAGAATTGATTCCGTCCAGTGGGAATCATGCATAAATGCGTCTGAAGTGGGCAATCACTGCTAGCTCCTGGTCACTGGAAGAATGCTCGACTACAGGGGCAAGCATTTTGCAACACAACTGAAATTCTACAAAGTTCTAAAGTTTCGCACATTTCAACTAGTATATCTTTTCAATATGAATACATATAAAATACGGGGAAAACATTATTCGAAATTTATTATTATGTCACAGTATAAACACCGCACGCACATTTTTGATTTCTCTTCAGTATTATGGGAATCGATCTAGTTTTAGGTACAAAACATTTTTTTTGTTTTTCTGTTCGATATCTGAGCTAGCGACACATGTTAACTACATCTTTAGCCCTTTCTGCGCACAAGGTGTAACGAAACGACGTTAACAAATGCAGCAAAAGTTATTTTGTCCTGCTTAATTTGTGGCACTGGAACGTTACTTATACTAAATGTCGTCAGAAATCAAAGTACGGTACTTGCGTTGGTTACACTCGTTTTTTTAAAGAATTGGCCATTCTAAACGAAATGGTTTTTAAACGACACGTCTGAGCGGAAGTAATGATCAATTCGAAAAATGCAGGATGAAAGCATATAGGCTTACATAGGCACAAGCAACTTTTATAGAATACGATATCATGCCCCTCAACTAACCAGGGAGTTGTAGCCTCATTTCGACATTTAAAAAAACCTATAAAATGGAACGAAATGAAGTAGGCGGCATTAGGAAACGGCGCTAATGGAGGAAAAGATTGCCTTTAAAAAAATGTGGGGACAGGAAAAAGTCCGGATTCCCAATTCTACATTATTTCATGCTGGAGCTGCACAACTTTAGTAATTTACTTGCAGTTATTTTTATTTCTTTCTAATGTTTACTGAAAATAAATGATCTTTTTCTAAATGTTCTGACAAATCGGTTGAGATACATGTGGCTATATGTTTATATGGTCTACATTTGCTGGCATAAAGGTGCACCCGCTTATCTATCGACATCCCCTAGCGATAAAATACGAGACCTCATTACTAACGAGATTAAGGGACATTTCACTGTTATACTGTATCTCAAGTGAAAATTATAAATCTTGTTAAATACTTGTGTATATATGTTCTTATTGCAGTGGTATATCATAAAATTATATCACATGTATCAAGGGACTCATCCCAAAGAGTCCCATAGGGTCTCATTACTTGTCTCACAATAGTCTCATCAGCATGTGTAATATCAGCATTATTCCTATAGTTTTTCTATGAGACCGCTTGTGATTTTTCATTTGGGAATTGTCTAACTCTATTAAGCAATAGACTTCCATAGAAGAAAATCTAATTGGCTAGTTCCATAATCTCTTTATTCACATCATTTTCCCCTGTGAATCCGATCAAAATTGTTCACTTAGGATCGCTTTGCCGAAAAGACATCCGAGGAAAGAAACTGAGATCAAAGGTCGCGATTAAGACAGGTGTATTTATTACTCGAGAAAGGTAAAAGAAAACTGTAAATAAAAACGGCAAAATGCAAATTGACGATTAACAAATATAAACGATGAAAGGTAAAAGCAGCCGTGTATAACGTTCCTCATGAAAGAAAATAGAGGGATTGCGCAGGTTTCCTTTAATCTTAACGCGAACGATATCGACCAATGCACACTTACGCATTCACATCAATAAGTTATGCGCCGTAAAAGTCGCCATGCTTCTTAAAGACGTTGTGGTATCACGTTAAATTAATGAAATTGTCGTCTCCCCTCAACCGCAAACCCATTAACGTCGTCCTCACGCATGCGCATTGGCAAAAAACCCAGTGCTGCCAATGTCGTCAAGATTAAAGGAAAATCCTCAATCCCTATAAAGACGTTGTGGTATTACGTTAAACTAATTAAATTGTCGTCACTATCAACCACAAACCCATTAACGTCGTCCCCACGCATATGCGCATTGGCAAAAAACCCAGTGCTGCCAATGTCGTCAAGATTAAAGGAAAACCCTCAATTCCTATAAAGACGTTGTGGTATTACGTTAAACTAATTAAATTGTCGTCATTCTCAACCACAAACCCATTAACGTCGTCCCCACGCATACGCATTGGCAAAAAAAAACCACCAGTGCTGCCAATGTGGTCAAGATTAACGTAAACCTGCGCAATCCCTCTATTACTAATTCATCTCACTGTCCATATTCAAAAGCTCGATATTCATGTACCACACAAACTGCAGCGTCGCGTGGTGCTTGCGAAGAATGCAAGCTCAATATACCCTGCACTCGCATATCAACCAAAGTTTGCAATGCCTCTGAAAAGTCGACGCCGTATATACATGTATAATGTATATAGTGTGTACTTGGCGGCGGGGTTTAAAAGAGCGAAATGAAATTCGCTACGAGGATTCCGTTAAACGTTTTCATCAACGCACTTTCGCCACAGCAGACATGCAGAATGAGACAAGAGGTCCCTCCAGCTACGACAGCAGCAGCGGTGTCACCGTATTGTTGGGCGAAGTGACATACGTCTTGACGGCGACACCGCCGCAGGGGTGAGGCGCCTGCGCGACGAGGCCGTTGCACGGTTTCTGCCCTCCGCCGTTCCTCGAGCTGCTCTTCTGGTAGAGCAGGATGGGCGCGTCTTCGGCGCCGCTCTTGCGTCCCTTGCCGTAGAGCGAATGCAAACGGAAGGAGGAACGCAGCGCCACGGCGTCGCCGGCGACGCAACGCGTCGAGCGGCTAAACGACGTGTTGGTGTTGATGCTCGCGTCCGGATCTGCGGCGAGGCGCGGGCAACAGGCGGCGGCCAGCATGCCCTTGATGGCAGCGCGGATGTCCTTCATGCGCGCGGTGTAAATAATGGGGTTGACGAGCAGCTTGAGCACGATGAGCGCGTTCACCAGCAGGCTGACGGCGAAGACGACGGTGCCGTCGAGGTTCTGCAGCTGGACGGCGCAGTCCAGGCACACGGTGACGTAGAACAGGATGGCCGGCATCCAGCCCAGCGCATACGTGCCGATGAAGACGAGGGTGGTGACGGCGGCCTTGACGTTGCGACGCAGGTGAGGTGGCGCCCCTTGACACTGGCGCCGCAGGCCGCGGTTGTGGCGCAGCACGATGACGAAAATGTGGGCGTAGACGGCGAACATGAGGGCGAGGGGGGCAAAGAACAGGCTGCCGACCACCGTGCGGAAACGCCGCTCGGCAATGAACTGCCAGGCGACGCAACCGTCCGACTGCAGGCCGACGCCGGGTTCGCCGGCCAGGTACGTAAAGATGAAGGCCAGCGGCAAAGCCCATAATAACGCCAGGCTGAGGGTGGCCGTGCGACGGGTCATGGTGGAGGCGTAGTGCAGCGGACGCAGGATGCCGATGTAGTGGTTGACCGCCAGTAGCAGGAGGTGCAGCACGGAGATGAGCAGGCCCGCCAGCCGGAAACCCTCCAGCACCAGCACCAGACATATGCTCACCTGCACGTCGTAGCAGACGGGCAGCAGGCTGTTCACCACTAGTCCCACGCCGACCACCACCGAGGCGTAGGCGTCGGCCACCGCCAGGCTCACGCTGAAGCACAGCGTGGGTGAGAGGTGGCGGCGACGCAGCCACCGCACCGACGCAAGAATGGACAGGTTGGTGAAGAAGGCCACCACGCAGAAGAGCAGCAGCACAGGCACCGTGGCGCGATACCAAGGGCCTCGCCACGCGTTTGGGTCGTATTCCTCAGGGGGATACGTGCTGTCGTTTTTGGATGCGTCGTCCACCATGACGACGTCGACGCCACCGCTGCTGTTGGCCATGATGACGGTGGGATCAAATCGAGGTTCACCCTGAAGGGATGTCGACGACCATCGTAGCAAATTTAAATAAAATGTGCAGGGAGGTCTCCTATATAAGATTTAGCCAAAATTGCACTCACTGGGCGTTGGCGTGACTTGCACCACGCTGCTTGTTCAACATGCAGAGTACACGTCTTCTAGCAAAGTTGTATTAATGGGACAATGGTGTCGCATGAAACTAGACGATTAGCATGACGTGGGACAAAAGGGCACATGCATACCTTCAAGAATGAGGGGTGCGCACATCATTTCCAAACTGTCCGACTTGAAATAACGAATGGAGACCCGAAGTTGATTTGGGGATATTATTACATCGTCCGTGTAATTAAGCTGCTGGTATACCACTCAACTTACTGTCAAATTCGCGTTGCATTTTCAGTATACGTTTGAACAGTTGCACCGTATAAAAAAACAGGAACGAAATGACACGACAATCCGCGCCGGACGATTTTTAAGACAAAAAAAGTTCAACGATGCCCTTATACATGTACATGCAATCAGCGACGATGCAAAACATTCGATACAACAACACCGTAACGTAGGCAGCGACACTGAAGCTAAATAACGTTTTATGAACGGCGATAACCCTTGGCCAAGGCGTTGGAGGATATTACACGATAAAGGCTCGCGAAACGGGTCGTCAACAAAATGTTACATGTCCCGCGTCACGTCCGTCAAACACATATGTGCAAAACACTTGATCTTTATCCCTTTACTATTTAATAACTTGTTTATAAAAACGCTAGCCATAAAACGTCGATGCTTTTCATCAACTTTTCCTTACTTTTTCTGCAGGCAAAATTAGCGCAAACTTGCCGCAATAAAATTCGGTCGAAAAAGCGCAGAGTTCTCCATTTTCTAATGAGCACTTTCGCACCACAAAAAACAACGATGTCCAAAATTCCGGCCCAAATCCCCCGGAGAAAACTAGAATCCTTGATTTTTTTTTTTCTGTTCAATGTATAAGTGTTCCTCCGCAGCATCAACGAACGCCTATATATGTGATTCTTCGAAAACGTTGCAGGTTATAGGCCGGAGTCTTTTCCCAAAAGGATTCAAGTGTTCCCTCGCGTCCAGCGTCAATGAGCTCTCTCTCTCTTTTTCAATCTTCCACGTTTGAAATTGGCCTCCGGCGTTATGGCCCACCCATAAAGTTTGAAGAAACTTTACAGAGCTGTATCCGTAGGCAAGCGGCGCGTCCGTTCCCTGCGCTTCGATCCCGAGCAACTGAAGAACGATTGCGTCGTTCGCTGCATGCGCGACTCCTCGTGCGCATGGCTTGGCGTCGACGCACTCCCTCCTCCCTGCAGGTTTCGTTATCGTCTATAGGGTTCGTGCCCATTGATCCGAGATGCATGCATCGGCAACAACAACCTGTTTTGGGCAACTTGCATGGCGCGAGGGAGAGCAAAAAAAAAGCTGTGGAAGCAAAAAATAAGCCAGAAGGACGACGATTGATAAAAAAAGGAAAAAGAATTGTAACAATGGAAAACAAAGCGCATACTTTTTGTTATCAACGTCCGTTTTGTCCGTCGTGTTTTTCGAAATTGTCCCACTGCAGTACTTTTGCTTTAGATGTTGCGTATCATTCTTTAATTCATCTTCTAATGGAGTATGCACTGAATACTATACGAGTACGTGTATATATAGAGGAACTTCGGATACAGTAGAATTGAGACCAGGGAAAAATATTATTTCAGACAGGTTCATCTGTAAATATGCTACATGCTACAGTGCATGCTGCAAAATAGGGAATTTCTTTTTTTTAAATCCTATATTGTCGACATATATTTACTTCGCTGCAAAATAGGGAATTTCCCCATTTTTTAATCCTTATACATGCGTCCATGTATACAGGGTGGCAAGCAACAATATACTTTATATATGAATATGGGATATATAGGAATTATGTTTTAAAAATTTAAGAAAAATACAGGAATTTTCTTATAAATATATATAGTTTTAGGGGCGTTTGGTATATAATTGAAACGTTCTGTTCAACATGTTCTAAAACTTGTGTTCCATGCTCAGTTTGTGTGCATTCAAAATGTTCATGGAATATGTGTTTTTGGACTGTCTAAAACGTGTTAATGCAACAGTGTTCCAGTAAACTAATGTGTTACTATTTAGTTTTCGGAATTTATTTTGACACACATTTCAGAAAGAAACACATTTATTTTATTTTGGGAATACATATTATGTTCCAAGCATGGAAAAATGTGTTTCTTGGTGTTCCCAGTTCCAAAAAATGATTTACAGTGTATAGGATACCTTGATATAAGATATCTTTAGCCGACAATCTGACAATATACCCTCCAAATTATTTTATTATATATTTTATTTGTTTTCATGAGATGAAATTTCGTAAAATAATTTTTTAATATAAATTACCATTCACATGCAGTTGAAGCTTGTAATTGTACTCGGTTTTGAGCTTTAAACAATCTCGGGTTGTGGTATTGCCTCAAATGCATGGTATTCCTTAATATCACAAGTTCATCATCAGAGGTTCTCTTGTCGGGCCATAAAAAAAAAATTCGCGGTACCCCAGCGGAGTGAATACTTATAAAGGAAAAGAAAAAAAAAGTGCAAATTTAATGCTCAGGTGTCTTTAATCCGATGAATGAAACTGTTTTGCTGAATTGTTCATTATTTCCTGATGTTGATGTTATAAAAGCGGAAAAGTAAATATTATTGTGGCACCCTTGGCATAGGCACGCGGTACAGTTAGCACACAGTTTAAGAACCTATAGAGTCTACATGCACACGTGCAGTGGATCCAGGTCAATTAGACTTTTGGTCCATTTACAATTGTATATGGCTAGCTGTCATGAGATTTTTGTAAGCACAGGTAAATATGCTTATCAAAGCATTAAAGTAACATTTCGGTAAGCAATAAATCATTGATTCATCAGCATTTAATGCCTTCCTGCATGTAAGTATCATATAAATTTCCTGGCATATCCCATAGGCACGCTATTCATGTGCAGATGGTTCATCTTCGTCACTTTCCTCGCTTTGATGTTTTCATGGCTATCGGCGATTTCATCTGCACGATCTTCATTTTCATCGCAGCATTCAAGCATTACACGAATACTTTCGATGCCTTCAAATTGTTCATAATTTCTCGATGATTTCATATTCATGCTCCATTGGCTGATCGATTCTATATCTTTTGCCTTGGTTATTTACTCGTTCAGGTTCTTTTATTTTTTAACATTCAGCCCAAGTAACGTCCACAATCCACTATATAACAGCTGCACAGAATGCATCGCAGATGGCGCTGAAATTCAAAAAATGTATTACCTACTTCCAAAAGCAATGAATTAGAGAAAACGTTACAGTTGACCCTATAATCCGTTGATAATCGTATATAGTTAACCTGTGCATTGTCGAATCGTTCAAATCATCTTATAGGGATATAGCTTCAAAATGACATTTCAAATAGTATGACAGCGGCTTATAAAAATGCTCGAATGTCATATATAGGCCTACATTTATACATTATCTACAATCTTGATATTATAACCAAGACTATGTAAACAGCTGTGTAAAATTATTGTTAAAAAATCATGTTTCCCTGCATTTATTTTCTGAAATTTTGCAAAATACATGTATATATTCTTATTTGTTATAAACCTACATTACATCTAAAAAAAGGTGAATGCTTTCATGCATAAAACCCTAAAAAATAATATAGCTCGCGAAATATATGTTCGTCCACATCTATAATTCACATCAAGTTTTAGGGTACAATTTTCAGGTTTAGAAGGGAATTTTAGATATTTATTTCTCCATACAAGTGAATATTTATATATTCTATTAAAAAAATGCCTGTGCACGTGTAATGAAACGGGCAATTATTCCTTTTCAGTTTTCAGCACTTAGGGATACACAGTATGTATTACGAAGCTTCAATATTGTACACTGTATACAGGCAATACATTGCAACATGTTTTTACGCTTACAAAACAGCTGCCGTATACGAGCGCCTTTTAATAACTTTACCTTATTTAATAATGAAAAAGTTGTCGAGTATAGTACACTTCAGATAACACGTACAGATAACAGAGCTCCAAAGGCACGTTTGCATATATCCCCAAATAAAGCCATACATATATGAATCATATATAATCAATAGGCTTCGCGCAGAAGCCAGAGGGCGCTATACTACACCCATGTTTTATAGAGGAAGGTTCTAAACATATACTTCAGAGAGGCTTTAGTGACTTTAAAGTGACTTCTTTGTTATGAACTTCCCAACGTAAACATTATACTTATTGCTAGAACAGCTACTTGCAAGGTTGATTTTACTTGAATGAGTAATTAGACGTTTGCATCTGAATGAAATATTTATCATTCGAGTTCTTTCATTATATTTTAATTTTCCAATTTTAATAATTTATGTATTTAATATAGGGCCTATTATCTTAAAAATGCAATACATGTAATAATGCATAGGGCATGAGAATTTTTTTCATAAAGGAAGTAATTTCCTCTGTTATATTTTTTATTTCTTAATTTAACAATATCCTGCACATTAGGAAAGTCATATAGCAATTACGACAGTAGTGTTAAAACCTACAAAAAGTTCTATTTCACGAACAATTGCACTATAGGTGTTGTATAACATTGTGATGATTTTATGCATGGTACTCATTATAGTATCTCAATTACATGTATACTATATATGCCTATATATAGTAGTGGGCCTAGCTGGTTGCGCCGAAGCTTTGTTTAAGTGATGATGCTTTACGTTAATCCGTTTATTGGTTAATTTGGTTATAGCGTGCCCGATTTGCTAGTCAAAGCCAACATCTGACCACTTTCTGGAAGAATGCATATTATAATAGGGAAAAGCAGATAAACTACATGTATTCCCAACACGTTTTCCGTATTTCGTGCCATAAGTTGCACGTTTCATTTCCGTATAATAACAATTTAATAAAAATACGCATTAAATTGCGTAATAGCAAATAAGTTTACACACCATTTTCCATGATAAGCAACAAACTTCTGTCTTATAAAGACGTATAAGTGGATTATGCCTGGAACAACTATATATAGGGCTCAGCAAGCTCAACCGATTGCCACCCATATTCACATAGACCTTATTACACTCTTTTGGAATATAAACTCGCATCTATAGGGCCTTCACATACATGTATATTGATAAACAGATGATAAAATTCAGAGTTAAGGTCACGAACGGCATCGCGTGGTCATATGGCAAAGATTATAAGATTATAATATACATTATTTAAATAATGTGATTATGAGGTTTCATGGAAATTTAAATGACGTAGTCTCAATAAATCCAATTGATGCAGGGCACTATACCAACTATATTCATCGAAAATTACTTAAGATTAATGTATGATGAATCCTTAGTCATAAATAACACTCAATCCTTCTTGAACAAACTCATTGTAATACAAGCATTTCGTGCAAGTAAGCTTCTGGTTCGCCTGACCAATCTCAATCCTCTAAATCTGCATTTCTAAAAAGTTTTTTCACCCTTAGCCCGCACAAAACAAGGAAAACACTTGTTACAGCTAAACATTTCTTTATTAACATGATATTAGATACAAGTAGCAGTTTTCCTCCAATGCATCATCATTCCTACTAGATCTATGTGCAGTCTGACATGTAATCTGGGACTGCTTAGTTCATGGAATAATATTCACTCTTGCCTAAAAGTTGTCAGTTAAGTGTGCATCCAAACTGTTGTGGTCATTTCGGTTTTAGGTTGTTTGGCTCAACTCAGCACACACTTTGAGAAACGCTTCCCGAAATATTTACGAGTTGGTGACTTGCACTGTTAAAAAATTCCGTAAATAATACTGTAATAGTGCCTTAAAGGTTGAAGGAATTATACCCTAGAATGTATATA
>JAQGCC010001983.1:0-20414 GCA_034698905.1 Xestoiulus laeticollis | reverse complement strand
ATTTTAGAACAAGGCGATGAATTTTAGAACAGATTGGGCAATTTTAGATCAGAGACAGGAATTTTAGAACAAGGCGATGAATTCTAGAACAGTGATTAATTTTAGAACAGCAAGGAATTCTAGAAAAGAGCCAAGGGCAATGAATTTTTAACAAATTGCTGCCCCTTAAAAATCGAAAAGTTGGCAAACACGCCAAGCAGATATTTACTCTAAGCTTTACATTGTACACTCTTAGCAACGTTTTTAAATCTAGAGGCAATAAAAAAATTGACTATTTGAACTGGATGTCTTATTGATTTAGCATTCTGGGCATATATTTTCTCAAATCCACCACTAAGTTTATTCTGTAGCTGGTTTCCATCAAAACAGCATCTTTAGGTGCCATTCCTTCTTCCCACATTTCTCAATGGATCATTCCAAGATTTCTCCTTTTAATACAAATTCGCTCAGCATCAGGTTGGATATATTTGAAAGAGACATTGATCGAGAAGGTCCTTGTGTCCTATCGGTGGAATACTAGTTGAGATCTGGCCAGATATTGACCATTGGAAAACCAGAATGGAACAGATATGAATTTGTAGGACATTGTCATATTTCATGTGAAAGTAAGTCCAATTTAATCTTATGACATTTTCTTATAGTGTGATTTAGTGACCCATTAAGGGTCATATGTGTCGAGTCTATTTGTCTTAAGACACTTTTGTAATTCTGTCTCACAATAGCAATTATGTCTCAAGACACTATGCCATTTGTGTCTTAAGACAATTGGGTAATTATATCTAAATATACTTTGGCAGTCATGCCTCAAGACACTTTGGCAGTTATGTCTAAAGACACTTTGGCAGTTATGTCTCAAAACATTATGCCATGTTTGTCTCAAGACACTATTCTATTTATGTCTTAAGACAGTTTGGTAATTATGTCTCAAGACACTATTCTATTTATGTCTCAATACAGTTTGGTAATTATGTCTCAAGACACTTTTGTAATTGCGTCTCAAGACACTTTTGTAATTATGTCTCAAGACACTTTTGTAATTGTGTCTCAAGACACTTGTGTAATTGTGTCTCAAGACACTTTTGTAATTGTGTCTCAAGAAACTTTTGTAATTGTGTCTCAAGACACATTGGCAATTATGTCTAAATACACTTTGGCAATTATGTCTAAAGACACTATTCTATTTATGTCTCAAAACAGTTTGACAATTTTGTCTCAAGACACTTTGGTAACTATCTCTCAAGACAATAGAAATTATGTTTCAAGACAGTAAGACACTATAACATTTATGTTTAAAGACACTTTGGCTATTATGTCTAAATACACTTTAATAATTATATCTCAAGACACTTTGGCAATTGTCTAAAGATACTGGCAAAGTTTGAAAAGATTGTCCCAAGACACTATGCCATTTATGTCTCAAAACAATCTGGCAATTGCCTTAAGACACATTAAGACAAAGAAACTTATTTTTCTCCTAATATATAAAACATCTCAAATCTTGCCATATATGGCCATATATGTATAACTTCCTATTATTTTGTCAAGAAAGTTTTATCCAAACATTCGTGTCTATATTTGTTCAAACAAAAACATAAATATAAAAAAGTTCTGTTTTTTGTTAAAAAAAATGCCTGACGTCATAAGTGTCCAATAAAACACAACTTGGGTGGTAAAATCATATAAGGGCATCTTGATAATGTCAAATAGATGAATTTATACCTTCTTCAATACAGGGAAAAGATTTGGTTAGGTCTTCTCATTCTAAAACAGAGTGAGGAATTCTAGAACAGAGCGAGGAATTCTAGAACAGGGCGAGGGATTCTAGAATACAGCCAGTAATTGTATAGGAACAAGCCAGGAATTTTAGAAAAGAGCTAGGCATTCCAGAACAGAGCAAGAAATTCTAGAACAGAGCGAGGAATTCCAGAACGGAGCAAGGAATTCTAGAACAGGGTGATGAATTCTAGAAAAGAGCCAAGAATTCTAGAACAAAGCAAGGAATTCTAGAAAAGAGCAAAGAAATAAAAAACAAATCAAGAAATTCTAAAACAGATCGAAGAATTCTTGAACAGGGCGCGATGAATTCTAGAAAGAGCGAGGAATTCTAAAAAAGAGTCATAAATTCTAGAACTGATCGAACCCAGGAATTCTAGAACAGATTGAGGAATTCCAAAACAGAACCAGGAATTCTAGAACGGAGCGATAAATTCTAGAACAGATTGAGGAGTTCCAGAAAAGAGCCAAGATTTCTAGAATGGAGCGAGGAATTTTAGAACAGAGCCAGGCTCAAGTGGAATGTTAAAATATCAAATTGTCCATCAGAAACCGTATTAAAGGGTCCTAATCATGGGTCCAAAATGACTTTTTGGATTACCGTGTATTTTTTAATTACATCTTCGATAGATGCATGTACGTTATTGTATTTTTTTAAATCGTAGATGGGGCCATTACGCGTATTACGCGAGCAAATGCCATAAAATTGTATTCACCCGTAAATGGTCCTTATACTTGCTAACATTTTCTTTTCGCAGACCTATGCAAGCATCTCGGATATGGCCCTATCGCAACTTGAGTCAAAATCATGTTGAACATATCCGGTTCCAGACACAATGATTCTGCCATGCAAAGGAACATAGGAGACGGAGCGCCACCTATCGAAGGCGGCCATTTTGTGACCGAACTAACCGTCGGCTTTGCGGTTCTTGTTATTCTGATAGTAGCCGGGATAGTGGTCAGCGTGTTGACATGTAGGTCCTTGCATCAGGACCCATATCTGTGGGACATTTTGTATAACGGACCGCATCCGGCGGCCATGACACCGGAAGTGGTGGAGCAATCCCTGGCGGAGGCTTCTGCCGGATCTTGCGCCTTAACCGGAAGTAGGCCTGGAAGTCCCGGAATGTTGGACAAAATTGCATAGGGCCATTTTAAGTGGGATGCTAGGTCCCAATTAACGGCCCGTTAACTTACGCGCAATAACGAAGCCTTAATTGTTGAAAACTTTGACACGATGTCAGAAGTAGTGACATAGGACTTCACAGATCACCGCAAAGTGTAAAACAAGGATTAACCGAAACTTCCAGAAGCCCTTTGTCAAGATGATCATGTGCTTCATGATCCGTTAAACTATCGCTAACTAATCACCATTCTTAAGTGACAAATAAAACGTTTCTTCAAGATATGCATTTGTCTAATTTTTTTGTGGAAATTTAATTTAGGCGAGTAGAAGAGCAGGGAAATTATCCTAGCTAAGGACCTAAGTGACCTTTCACCCATCTTAACCTTTGCTAAGAACCCAAGTGCCCTTTGAACCACGGTAACACTTGTCAAGACCCTAAGTGCACTTTGAACCTTTTTAACACCTTTCCAAGTGCCCTTTGACTAATTTTTACTTTTGCCAAAACCCAAGTGCCCTTTGACCCATTTTAACACCTTTACAAAAATTTAAGTGCCCATTGACCCATTTTAACACTTTTCCAAGAACATAAGTGCCCTTTGACCCATTTCCACCCTTGCAAAGAACCCAAGTGCGCCCTTTGACCCACTTTGACCCTTGAAAATAATTTGAGTGCCCTTTGACCCATTTTAACATTTTTTTTCAAAAGCCTAAGCTCCTTTTGATCCACTTTAAACACTTTGCCAAGAATTTAAGTGCCCTTTGACCTATTGTAAGACTTGCCAAGAACCTAAGTGCCCTTTAAACCATTTTAACACCTTTTTAAGAACCTAAATACCCTTTGACCCATTTTAACACATTTCCAAGTATCCTCTGGCCAGTTTTTACTTTTGCCAAGAACCTAAGTGCCCTTTGACCCATTGTAAGACTTTTCCAAGAACCTAAGTGACCTTTGACCTATTTTAACACCTTTCCAAAATTAAGTGCCCTTCGACCCATTTTAACACTTTTCCAAGAACCTAAGTGCCCTTTGACCCATTTTAACATGTTTCCAAGAACCAAGTGCCCTTTGAACCACTTTAAACACTTTCTAAAAACCTAAATGCCCTTTGACCCGTTTGAACACCTTTCCAAAAGCTAAGTGCCCTTTGACCTATTTTAACACCTTTACAAGAGTTTAAGTGAATTTTAGCCCACTTTAAAACCTTTTCAAGTCCCCTTTGACCAATTTTTGATTTTTCCAAAAACTCAAGTGCCCTTTGACCCATATTTTTACACCTTGTCAAGAGCCCAAATGCCCTTTGACCCACTTTGACACCTTGAAAAGAACCTACAAGCCATATGAACCTTTTTAACACTTGCCAAGAAATTAAGTGCCACTTGATCCTTTCTGGCCCTAGCCAAGAACCCAAGTGCCCTTTGACCTACAACAAACCCTCGCCAAGGACCCAAGTGCCCCTTGACCCAATTTAGCCCTTGCATAGGCCTCTCTACATAGTATTTGAAAAACAAATTCCCTTTTGCCATGGCAACAGTATGTTATTGAGAGTGTACGTTGGCCATGATTGCTTTTATTACTGTTTCAGAAACCGGATATTGTCACGTACTGGACAGCCGTTTTATACACACCAAAAAAAGACACGATGGGTTGATAAAAAGCAACAATCGAGCATCTACTAATCCGTCTTCATCTAAAGGCAATCGAATCTGGATTTTTTTTTTTTTTTGCGAGTGTGCAATGGATGTGGGTGAGCCAAAAGGGCTCGTAATGAAGACTTAGGGCTTTAATTGGAACCAGGTTTCCATTACAAGTCGCAAATTGCATCGAGAAGGGCATTAGATCTTCATTTAGATGAAGGGTTAATACCCTGTTGAATTGCTTTGTTCTACAAAGCTTAATTCCAGACTCTTTTCTAGAATTCCTCACTCGATCTGTTCTGAAATTCTTCGCCTCGTTCTAGAATTCTTTGCTCTGTTCTAGAATTCTTTATATTGTTATACAATTCTTTGATCTGTTCTAAAATTGGTCGCTTAAATTGTTCTAGAATTCCTCGCCTTGTTCTAAAATTTCTCAGTCTGTTTTATAATTCCTCGCCTTGTTCTCGAATTCGTATCTCGCTTCTAGAATTGGTCGTCTTAATTGTTCTAGAATTTCTCGCCTTGTTCTAGAATTTATCGCCTTGTTATAGAATTCCGTGCTCTGTTCTAGAATTTTCATCGCCTTGTTGTAGAATTTATCGCTTTGTTCTAGAATCCCTTGCCTTGTTTTAGAATTGCTCGCCTTGTTCTAGAATTCCTGGCTCTGTTTTAGAATTCCTTGCCTTGTTTAAAAATTTATCGCCTTGTTCTATAATTCCTCGCCTTATTCTAGAATTTTTGACTCTGTTCTAGAATCCCTTGCCTTGTTTTAGAATTTATCGCCATTATTCTAGAATGCCTTGATTTGTTCTAGAATTGCTCGCTCTATTATAGAATTCGTCGCCTAAGCTTGCTCTAGAATTGCTCGTCTTAATTGTTCTAGAATTGCTCGCCTTGTTCTAGAATTTTTGGCTCTGTTCTAGAATTCCTTGCCTTGTTTTAGAATTGATCGCCTTGTTCTTTAATTGATTTTTCTGTTCTAAAAACGAGTAATAAAATGATAATGTGATAAAATGAGATATTAATCCGCAAAATTAAACATGATGTGCCCATAAAAAAAAAACGAAATTAAGTTTTCTTCAGGCGCCATTTCTACATGGAAATATTAATGGTATACATTAGACAGTTGACCCTTTAATGGCCATTGGCCCCTTTCATTAGATGGGACACTTAAAAATCTTGATTGATGTACAGTTTTTTACATTATGGCCTAAATCCATCTGCCCCTTGACATTGGCAACCAGTGCTAGCACAAGAGTCTTGCTGGAAAGCCAAATTTTCAAAAGCGCTTCAGCTAAAGCAAAACACGATTTTTAAACAATAGAGGCCACATATAAAATATAAACCCTAAAATATACATGTACAGTATATTCATATAATGAAACAAATAATTGTCTTAGTTTTAGTGTCTTAAGACAAAACTGCGAAAAAGTGTTTCAGCCTAATCATGGCTTAGCACACTTAACAAAATGAAAATGTCTTAAAGTGTCTTAATGCATATTTGATACTGTCTTAAAGACATAATTGCTAAAAAGTGTCCTAAAACATAATTGCTATAATCTTAAAATGTCTTCAGGCATAATCGTTAAAAAGTTTATTAGCTTATTGTCTTCAGACACGAATATGTCTTGATCTTAAACAGTCTTAAGACATAATTGCTAAAATATCTATCAGCCTGGTGCTTTAATCACAATTTCTAAAAAGCGTCTTAATCTTAAAGGGTCTTAAGACATAATCGCTATATATAAATACATATACAGTGGTATCTTAATGCATAATTGCTAAAATTAAGACACTTAACGAAATGCAAATGTCTTAATCTTAAAGTGTCTTATTATTAAGGTGTAATATTGCTAACAAGTGCATAGGAGAATTGCTTTAAGACACTTAACAAAAGAAAGCTATCTTATAGTCTTAAAGTATCTTAGTCTTAAAGTGTCTTAATCTTAAAGTATCTTAAAGTATAGTTACAAAAAAATATTACTAGCCTTATGCTTTAAGACACTTAACGAAAGCAAGATGTCTTAGTCTTAAAGTATCTTAGTCTTAAAGTGTCTTAATCTTAAAGTATCGTAAGGTATAGCTGCAAAAAATTATTGTATTACTACATTAGTGCTTTAAGTGTCTTTTAATGTCTTAAAGTGTCTGTTAGTGTCTTAAAGTGTCTTTTAATGTTTTAAAGTGTCTTCTGGTGTCTTAATCTTAAAGCATCTTAAGGTAGAGTTGCAAAAAAAGTATTACTAGCCTAGTGCTTTAAGACTCTTAATAAAATAAAAATATCTTGGTCTTAAAGTGTCTTAGTCTTAGTGTCTTAAGACATAATAAGCTATTATATGTAATTTCTCTATCTGTGTATTTGTCAAAAAACAAAAACCTGAACCTTAAGCCATATATAAAAAACAAATCTGGGGCTCAGTTTCTTGACCTGGGTCAGGTGAAAGTCAAGGTCAAGTTCAGGCGGGAAAAAGGCTGCTTATTCCAGAAGTGAAAAGTGGCAAAATAAGATAAGGTGCAGATTGGACCATCTTAAGACACTTTCTGTTAACTCCATACCTGGACATACATTATCTACATTCTGGTAAGTGCAGCAAGACAATTTTAATTAATTAAATTAGCGAATTTAGGACAGACAAATGTAGCTCTTAGGCTACATGGAAATTATGAAATTTTGGGATTTAGATGTGGATGTGGGTTTTAGATATGGAAGTGGGTCATTGGAACACATGCTCTTGATATGTCCATGCATAGCATACTAAAATTAGCATCATTCTAAAAGTTAGGTCAAAGTAGTTCACATGTTGACCACTAGATGGCGGGACAAACGTCACTTGCAGGAAAAAGCCTGGCGGGAAATTTGGATATGGAAAATGCCAGATATGCCCATTTAAGAAATTTATTAAATATGGGACTTGTAATTGTATTAGTCTACTATTATAGAATTTCATCTTCTGTTCTAGAATTTAATCTTCTGTTTTAGAATTTTATCTTGTGTTCTAGAATTTTATCTTGTGTTCTAGAAGTTAATTTTCTGTTCTAGAATGTCATCTTCTGTTCTAGAATTTTATATTGTGTTCTAGAATTTTATATTGTGTTCTAGAATTTCATCTTGTTTTCTAGAATACCATTTTCTTTTCTAGAATTTCATCTTCTGTTTTAGAATTTCGCATTTAAGTATAGAATTTCATTTTCTGAACTACAATTTCGTATTTTGTTGTAAAGTTTGTTCAAGAGTTTTCGCAATTTATTATAGAATTTCGTATTTTGCTCTAGAATTTCATCTTCTATTTTAGAGTGCTTAAATCATAAATGCTAAAACGTGTATTAGTCCCGCCCTTAAAATAACACATTTTAAATAAGTGTCTTAAGACATAAACGTTAAAGCATTTATTAGTCTTTCTCTTAAAATAACACATTTTAAATAAGTGTCTTAAGATATAACTGATTTAGTTGAGGTTCCAGTCCAGGCTTTTCTGGATGGGATCCAGGTGCAGAACCAGGTCTATAGCAAGGTGTTTTGTGGACATTGATTTCCAGACGCGCAAAAAACAGGAGGGGATGTGATGTGTAGAGGGGAAATGGAAAAGAGGGGGTTTAAAGGCAAGGCCAGAAGAGGGGGATATGGACCTACCTGCCCATATCACCTCCAGTTCAGGTGAATTGGCTCTTTGTCAGGTAAATAGGGGTGTTAAAAGAAAGCACATTTCGATATGACCTCTGCATTTCCATTAGATTCTGAACAATGGGCAACCGCTTTCCAAGAATTTTAGCATTCTAGAATTTCGTATTTTCATTCTAGAATTTCAAACTTCTATTCTACGAGCTCGTATAATTTCGTATTTCGTTATAGAATTTCAAACTTTTATTTTACAATTTCTTATTTCGTTGTAGAATTTCAAACTTTTATTCTAGAATTTCGTATTTCGTTCTAGAATTTAAAACTTCGTATTGCATTCTAGAATTTCAAAATTCTATTCTAGAATTTCAACTACTGTTCTAGAATTTCTTATTTCGTTCTAGAATTTCAAACTTATATTCTAGAATTTAAAACTTTTATTCTAGAATTTTAAACTTCTGTTCTAGAATTTAAAAACTTTTATTCTAGAATTTAAAACTAATATTCTAGAATTTCAAACTTATTACATGTATTCTAGAATTTCAAACTTTTATTCTAGAATTTCGTATTTCGTTCCAGAATTTCAACTTCTATTCCATGATTTCCTTATTTTTCAGAATTAAGCAGGTGGGTTTACATTTGCTGAAATAGTAAAATTTAGTTTGGCATCAAAGAAGCAGCTCTTTGAAGAAACTTGGAAACGTGTTGCAGTGATAAGGGCACAAACTTAAAGGGCTTGAATCGAAATCGTGCTAAATGATCATATACACAAGATGGTACTGTTTTTAAACACAAATGGCAACACCTGCTAAACAATATTGCTTCTCTAATCCATTTCCAGTGTCTTGGGGCACATTTCATCATTTTCAACTTAACACATACATTTACATGTAGAACAATGTAAAAACGACTGATGAAAGTGCCGAACATTCGCAGGTGTCACCTAATAAACCCCGGGTACAAAAAAAACCGATACTGTAGGGCCTTGTATAGGCCCACATGCATTGTGGGTCTCCCAAACTGTCTTATTTGTAGATATGGGGAGGGTAAGGGTGCCGCCATCTTGGTTCTCACCCTAAGGGCCTAAGGCATGTAATCTTATTTATGTTGTGCACCCTTCCAAACTTTGACAGGTAGACCACTTGTTCCCCACATATCACCCCAGACCTAAACAATGGAAGTAGGAACGTGTCCTTCACCCCCTCCCCCCTCCCCCTCCCCCTTCCTATACCTAAAAGGGAGGGGTAAAAATCAGAGGCTCGTGGCTCCCGATATGGGGCCGCTTTTCCTGCGCTTTTTCTTAAAATTGGGTTGACCCCCCTGACCTCGAGTTAGCTGTTCAACAGCCAATAGGACGACAGATGGCTACCACGCGCCATACGTATGTCACGTGGCCATGTCTAAACAGGTGGCGCTCGGGTGCTCCATTTTTTTTTATTATTATTAAAAACAGTGATTTATCAAACTTGTGTAATAAATTACAAAAAAAATTATACAATGTACAATACAGTACATGTCCTTGATGAAAAGTTTAAAACGTAAAATTATCACAAAATTTGATCGTATGTTGTGGTCGTAAATGTTTTCAAATTTGGCCTGAGTGTGGTAAAAAAATACCAAATCATGTTTGGGGCAAATCATCTTCAACAAAATACATGCATGTAATTATGTCTGGCATAGAAAAGACCCAGGAATTCTAGAATAGAGCTAGGAATTCTAACTAAGCGACAAATTCTAGAAGAGAGCATGAGAAATTCTAGAACAGAGTATGAAGAATTCTAGAACAGAGTATGAAGAACTCTAGAACAAAGCATGAGGGATTATAGAGCATAGCATGAGGGATTCTATAACAGAGCATGAGGGATTCTAGAACAGAGCATGAAGAATTCTAGAACAGCTCATGAGGAATTCTAGAACAAAGCGAGGAATTCTAGAATATCACAAGGAATTCTAAAAAAGAGCATGTGAAATTCTAGAACAGAGCATGAGGGATTCTAGAACAGAGCATGAAGAATTCTAGAACAGCTCATGAGGAATTCTAGAACAAAGCATGAGTGATTCTAGAACAGCGCATGAGGAATTCTAGAATAGTCATGCAGAAATTCTAGAACAGGGCGACGAATTTATAGAACGTAACCAGGAATTCTAAACAGGAAGACACTACAATCAGGTGCATATCAAAAAACTAAACAAGTAAGAAATTGTTACAAAAATGAAAAACAATTAACTTTAAATTTTCCATTATCTTAAAATACAGTATATTAAGTTATGTAATTAATATTTCTACCCGCCTTATTTTTTTCTCCTATGCCTACCGTCTTAATTGGCACGTCCTACACTAATTAATTATATGACATAAACAATTATTATTTAAGTTTTAGTAAAATTTAAACTGTAAGTATAATTGTGTTTAATTTTGGTAACATTTTCTTAACTTGTATCATGTTTTGATGATTTTTTGTTTATGTAAAAAGGTGATGAATTTGGCGCCATCCATGCCTATTATAAGCCTATTTCAGGCTCTCTAGCATGGATAGGCATGCAGCGCCCCCTGTGGTCATTTCCACATCCGGTCCCATTAAATATAGATACATAAAATGTATATAAAGTATGTTCCAACATCATATCCCCCCATTAATATAAAATGGTTTGATCCGGTCGATGAGGGTCGAACAGGTATTTTTGCACACCTGGTGGTCGTTTGAGGCTAGACAGGTAGATGGAGGTCAAACCACGCCCCTTAATCCTTAAGGTAAAAATTTGGACCAATCAGAGACGAGCTGAGGGGTTTTTTTTTTTTAAAAAACTCCTCCTTGATACTCTGCAACCAGCATCTATCATAAACTGACCACTCTCAAAGGAGCTGGATTTACGTTTTTTCCTCTCCTGGTGTTAAAATTTCGCGAATTCATATCTTGGAATTTCTGGATTTTGTGTGTTTCCCTATATCTGGGAAAAATATGTTCGTCTTTTGGATTATTTACCCGGATATAAAAGTTTTTTTAAAAAGGAATTAATAAAAGTTACACTTGGCGCCATCTTTAAAACTTGAGTGACGTCATTGGTAAGTTTGCAACTTTTTGATCTCAAATTATTATATGGCTTGATATTGGAAATGTCATATATGGTCCTATCTTGAATTTAATTAAATATTTCATTAATGCTTGATAATAGGCCTAAATTTTCAATTTTTAATGTGTAGGTTACACATGTTTATATAGCTTGCATGTATAGATGACATCTATACATATATGGGTAGATATGTGGAATGCCATATACATGTATAGTCCTACATGAAATTGTGATATACATGTATAAATCCAAGCATGGATTGAACATAATATATCATTTGACATGTGTCATTATGTCACTATATTTAACGTGTTAACATTTTATATATGGGTGTATGTACATGTATATGGTATTTCCCAGGTTGAATATTATATATGGTAGGTCTATATACAGCCATTTAGGCCTGTGTATAATTTTGGTAAGGTATATCTCATATATAATTTTTTACACCTGTGATGGGTGCGGAAATAATCGACACACATGTGGATATTTAAAAATTAGACACGTGGCCATATATGGGTTTAAATGTCCATATTATGTATGAGATTTCATTTACCATATATGAGATCAACCATATACATGTATAGGCCTAAGTTTCCCATAAATAAGATTTACCATAAGATTAATATATGTATATATGTTTCCTTTTTCTGATATGGCCATATAGGCATTTGCCATATCTGATTTTACAGCACCAGTTAAAATGTTATCCTATAATTTAAACTTTTTATTCTAGAATTTAATCTTTTTATTCTATAGAATTTAATCTTTTTATTCTATAGAATTTAAACTTTCTATTCTAGAATTTAAACTTTTTTATTCTAGAATTTAAACTTTTTATTCTAGAATTTAAACTTTTTATTCTAGAATCTAATCGTCTTATTCTAGAGTTTAAACTTTCATTCTATAATTCAAACTTTTTCATTCTAGAATTTAATCTGTCTCATTCTAGAATTTTAAATTTCGTTCCAAAATTTCAAGTTCAGTTTTAGAACTCCCTACTCTTTCCCTCTAGAATTGCATCAACTTAAATCGCTACATATAAATAGACACTAATCACGATATTGTTAACGATGTCACGAACCCAGATCTGGCTATGCATTCCCACATTTGTTATAATGAGAGGTTTAATATCTGAGGTGCATTGTGGGAAACCCATGTAAACCCAGATCCAGTTTTCCCATGCTTTTCATTCGCCCAAATCTGCAGCCATGGAACTTTCCCAAGCTACATGTATATAGGCTAGGTGTAAAACAAACGCCTATTAGCACTGGCCACAACCATGCCAACTTGTATATATGGCTTATTACCTAAACAATCAACTGGGTCCAATTAGATGTGGGGTGGACAACCTCCACCTGCTGGGAGATTCACACCGGAAGTGGCTTTCTCAACACTTTCTCGCTCCACTGATATCCATGGGAGCCTCAATGGGACAGAAAATCACATACAAATACAGGTATATTGACCATTTATGAGCTTTTTGTCCTTGTATAGGCCAGTCTACAGTCTACATGTATAATGTCATCCCAGATGTCAATGATATATCGTAATGACATCATCCTATAATGAAATAAATATTGACCCCATTTGTTCATGACTCATCTTCCAGATCAAGGTTAGATCAGTTTAATATGGACATCAGTTGGATACACTCATCCAAATATTACTCAACATTCAGGCTATACATTTGTATATCGATCCCACATGTTTTATTTCCTTCCATATCTTTCTACAGTTTTAAGCTCTAGGTAAACTTTTTATTCCAGTCTTTCATCTTTTATTCTGCAATTGTATAACTTATTATTCTTTATATTTTTATAACTTTATATTTTTTTTCTGGAATTGTACAAACTTGTATTCCAGAATTTAAAACTGGTGTTCTAGAATTTAAAACTTAATTGTGTTCTAGAATTTAAAACTTGTATTTTAGAATTCAGAACTTGTATTCTAGAATTTATAACATGTATTCTAGAATTTAAAACTCGTATTCTAGAATTTAAGACTTGTATTCTAGAATTTAAACTTTTTAGTCTTGAATTGAAAGTTTTGTTCTAGAATTCAACTTTTATATTCTGGAATACAACTTTTATATTCTAGAATTCAACTTTTATATTCTAGAATTTTGACTTCGACCTATTCTAGAATTCAACTTTTATATTCTAGAATTTTGACTTCGACCTATTCTAGAATTTAAATCTTCATTCTAGAGTAATAAACGTTTCTTTTAGAACTTAAGCTTTTTATCCTAGATTTTAAACGCTTATTCTATAATTCAAAACCTTAATTCTAGAAAGTAACGATAATTCTAGAACTTAAAACATTATATTCTAGAATTTAGAAACTTTAACCAAATATGTTTATATTTCATACCTCTATTCGAACGAGTTTTCTTGTCCTTTGCAGAACTTTGAACTTCTTGCTAAACATTCATCTCCTTATAAAAAATTGTATCTTCTAAATACATGTGCATGTAGAAGACTAGAAGTTTTGAAATTATTTGTACACTTCTGTTGCCTCTTACTCATTCTTTCAGAAGCTTAAAATTAACTTTAATTAAAGAACTTGCAACTTAGATGTTTTAGAAGTTCGTTAAAACATTGATATCCCAATTCATAATTCCAATAACAATTAGCAATTGTACAGGACATTCACCCTTAGAAACGTTATAGATAACTCGTCCATTGTTCGTACCACAATGGCGGGGAACATCTTGAAATGGCATTTTATTGATCTGATCTGACTTATCTAATTTATGTAAACAGGTAAACAGAAAAAAAAATCAAAACTTTATCCAAGTTTTCTTACTAACATACAATTGCACCTTCTTGTCCAAACAACGACCTCTGGACTGGCCATATTTGCAAACCAGTTCAACAATGCCCAGATCTGCTATTTGACAGATAAGAAAAATTTACAAAACTTGGTCTTACCAGATATGATGATGAAGTTTTACAAAACAAGATCAACACACGGAGTTTTACAATAAAACCTGTAAATAATATAAATGAATTGAATCAGTTCTAGATCTGTGCATTGAGTGTAAAGGGTGGAAATGATATAAAATCCTAGTCTTTCCTAGAACTTTTTTAGTACATTTTTAATTAGTACATAATTCAGTAGGCCCTATTATTCTAGAATTGAAACTTCTATTCTAGAATTTGAAACCTTTATTCTGGAATTTAAAACCTTTATTCTAGAATTTGAAACTTTTATTCTAGAATTGAAACTATTATTCTAGAATTGAAATTATTATTCTAGAATTAAAAACCTTTATTCTAGAATTGAAACTATTATTCTTGAATTGAAACCATTATTATAGAATTGAAACTTTTATTCTAGAATTTGAAACTTTTATTCTAGAACTTGAAACCATTATTCTAGAATTGAAACCTTTATTCTAGAATTGAAACCTTTATTCTAGAATTCAAAACTTATATTCTGGAATTAAAATTTTTATTCTAGAATTAAAACTCTTATTCTAGAATTGAAACTATTATTCTAGAATTTGAAACTATTATTCTAGAATTGAAACTTACTCTAGAATTAAAACTTTTATTCTAGAACTGAAACCATTATTCTAGAATTCAAAACTTATATTCTGGAATTCAAAACTTATATTCTGGAATTCAAAACTTTTATTCTAGAATTAAAACCATTATTCTAGAATTGAAACTTTTATTCTAGAATTGAAACTTTTATTTTAGAATTGAAACCTTTATTATAGAATTCGAACCTTTTATTCTAGAATTCGAATCTTTTATTTTATAATTCAAATTTATATTCTAGAATTGAAACCTTTATTCTGGAATTTGAAACTTTTATTCTAGATTTGAAACTTTTGTTCTAGAATTCAAAACTTTTATTCTGGAATTCAAACTTTCATTTTAGAATTCGAAACTTTTATTCTAGAATTGAAACTATTATTCTAGAATTCGACTTTTATTGATGCTTCCGCTTTCCCTTTTTTTCCCCCATAAATAATCGTTTCCTCGTTCGTAGAAATAGTTTGAATAACGTGAAAATGTTCCCAGAAAAGAAACAAATTTCATAGTTGAGTGTAAACAATCGAAGCTGAAACAAAAACACTAATAGGCTTCGTGATGGAAACTAGATCAATAATAATGCGTTTCAATTCATTGAAATGTAAAAAAAAAAATAGAGAAATTGGGATCAATTCAGTGGAGTGGATGAAATAAATTCAAGATGGCTGATTTTATACATTTTACATAAATGTAATTTTAAAGTGTATATTCGAAGTCAAATGTTTCCCAAATCTAAGTTGACCGTATTTGCACAACCACCGTCAAGCCCCATATCCCTTTCCATCAATTACAGGTTGACCCGTTTGACCCCTGCACCCTAAATTTTGACCACAAAAAAAAGCCATTAGGGCACGAAACGAGAAACCCATAACCAGAACCCTATTTACTTAAAGTCGTAGATATATATATGGCCACGTGTTAAAACCCCAAAACAAGGAAAAACACTTTCTCGACGCCATAGCAAATAAATCTTGATTTAGGGCTTCTCGCGGATCAAGGGTCACCTTCTGGAAATGGACCCATATCAAGTTACCCATCATGCAATGGGTGAGGAATTTGGCGATTTTTAGTATTGGATTTTATCGGTTTTTCCTGTGGACGTTGGGTTTAAAAAAATGTACCTCTAGATAGGGTTTTAGATACAATGTAAATTGTATATATTTATATAATGGGCATTCTCCATATAGGCTAATTATATTATGTACATTTATATTCATTTATGGGCCATTTATTCAGGTGGATATAGGGCTCGAATTTTAACACCACAAAGACGCCATATAGTGCATTCTAAAATTTCATATTTTATTCTAGAATATCGTATTACATTTTAAAATCTCGTTTTTCAAATTCTGGAATTTTGCATTTCGTGCTAAAAATCTGTTCTGGAGTGTTCCAGAATTTCGTCTTCTATTCTAGAATTTCGTGATTCGTTACCAAGTTTGTTCTAGAATGTAGTATTTTGTTCTAAAGTTTCGCATTTTATTCTAGAATTTTATCTTCTATTCTATTATTTCGTAATTTGTTCTAACGTTTGTTCTAGAATTTCGTAATTTGTTCTAACGTTTGTTCCAGAATATAGTATTTCGTTATAAAGTTTCGCAATTTTATTCTAGAATTTCATTTTCCATTCCAGAATGCCATATTGCCATATTCTATTCTAGACTTTCATCTTGTATTCTAGAATTTCGTATTTTATTCTACGTTTTCATTTTCTGTTCCAGAATCTATTCTAGAAATTGAATTTCTATTCTAGAATTTCTTATATTTTGTTCTAAAACTTGATCTATAGAATTTCGTATTTTAATCCAGAATTTAATCTTCCATTCTATAATTTCGTGTTCGTTCTAGAATTTCAATTTCCATTCCAGAGTGCCATATTCTATGCTAGAAGTCTTATACGTTGTATTCTAGAATATTTCTTCTTGTAATTCATCTTCCATTCCACGATTTCGTTCCTAAAACGTGTTCTAGAATAGCCTAACTTATTTTATTCTAAAATTTTGTTATGAAACTAGTTCTAGGATACTGCATTTTGTTCTAGAACGCGATCTCTTCTTCTAGTAATTCGTATTTCGTTACAGCTATAGAGCTTTTTTACCACACGAGAAACACTTGGGTTATTTCTAAGTATATAAGACTTTTTCGTGTCATGTAAAGTAAGTGTTCAAATAGACACCTCCGACTTGCCAAAATCAGGCCAAGGTTAGATTCAGCCAGATCCTATAAACACAGTGTTGAAAAACGAACAACATATATAAGCGTGGTTGTGCATAAAATGACAACACGATCAAAAGTGTCCTTTCCACGTCTGTCACATATTTTAAATAAGGTTGTCATCAGAATATCAAACAGGTCATTAATTCAACAGATTCCAGATTAAACCAGATCCCAAAACTTCACCATTCGTCTCTTTTCAGGTGCCTAAACAACATGTGACCAAACCCTCATCCCCTCGACCACATCCCTCTATACCAAAAGGGCCCAAAATGGCGCCCATATTGACCCATCACCCCGAAGGGGTGCACGTGGTGTCACCTAGGAACAACGTGTCCATAACCCACACCAAAGGGCTTTTGAACGGACCTGGTCAAAACAACTGCTTCTTGAACAGTGCTGTTCAGGTAAGTCACATTTACATGTACTAAAAAAGGACTTTAGGAATGTTTGGTATGCTAAAAATGTGTCCTCATGAATGGGGACTTCAATAAGCTAGGGCATCTGTCTTGAATGGACCGAATAATTGGTCACTAATTCCGCCCCCATTGTTGACTTGGGTCATAAAACATGGTAATCCACTTGCTTTAGAGCCAAATGACAAATACTCAAAGTTGGCAGGTCCAAATAGGAGACCATAGAGACTCGAGAGGTCACTTTAGGATACATGCTGTTTGATAGACAAAATCCTCTTCAGGATTAGGGTTTCAGTGATGTATGGGACCAACAGGTGTTGGGAAACACAAGATTAGAGGAGAGTGGGATTGCACATTTGAACATTTTTTTAAAAACATTTTATTCCAGCTGTTTTATCTTCTTTTAATTTCCAACACTATAGTTGGTTAGTTTATGTGTTTAATCTCTATTCCCAAATTTTCGCAAGAATCTTAATTGAATTATTTCAGTGTCATCATTTGAAATTTTATTGAAAATTGTTCAAATCTGCCTCCATGATGGTGCAGGGCAGATTTGCAACAGTTTCACTTATTTTAATTAAAAACAGACAAATACCTTAACATATTTGGACACATTTTGTATTGAAAAAGAAATTTGGTATTTCGTTCTTAGAGTTTCAAACTTATATTCTAGAATTTCATATTTCGTTGTAGAATTTCAAACTTTTATTCCAGAATTTTTTGTTTCATTTTAGAATTTCAAATTTCGTTTCTAGAATTGCGTATTTCGTTCTAGAATTTAAAACATCTATTATTAAAGAATTTTTTTATTTTCTAGAATTTCAACCTTCTATTCTAAAATTTCGTATTTCATTCTAGAATTTCGTAATTCGTTCTAGAATTTAAAACATCTATTCCAGAATTTTTTTTTGTTTCGTTCTAGAATTTCCAACTTCTATTCTAAAATTTCGTATTGCGTTCTAGAATTTCTAGACAACTGTTTTCGATTTAAAAAAAAAAAAAAAAAAACATTATATAAATTTAACAAAAGACGGAAAAACAAGATTTTAATATAATACCCAAATTTAAAGGACCTAAGCCTAGAAGCACGAGCGTCTCAAAATTGAAATTAGTCACAGTTTTTAATTGAAATTTTGCTCCCTTATCAAAGAACTTAATAAAAAAAATTGAATTATGTCTATATAAAAGATGGACTTTATATAAAAAAAGGCATTGTTAAAGGCACTACAAAAGGATAAGTTCTATAGGGTACAAGTTCAAAAACTTAAAAAGCCAAGACATAATGTATAAAGTGTGTTTTATATAGTTGTACCCCATGCAGCTGTGCAAATTTCCTAACCAGTTTATGGAACCGGACTGTAAACATGGAGGTCATAAAGGTCATAAACAATATAGTCCAACATAAACAGGATAAAGTAGGTTGGAATTAAACAACGACATTAGTTTCATGAAATGATAACATCGACATGTATACCTTATACATTTTAGCTATTGTTAATATCCATCCATTAAATTTGCTTGGAAAAAAAAACGTCAAGGCCCATCCCTTAAATTTTCAAGGACCCAATTCCTTGACCCAAAGCCCTTACTGTAAACCCACAAAAGATTTACAAATACCCTCATCTGGGAGAATTGAAAATTTTACGAAATATTGAACAAAATTTTGCTTCAGGTACATTATAGTGCCAGAGACCTCTATTCTACACTTATTACACATTTTTGTATAATTACAAAATATAGGGTTGGGGGTTAAGGTCAAAGGGCACGGGGGTTAAACGAGTTCTAGCGAATCGTGTCTGCCAGCTGTAAGTTATAGTTTGGCAACGAAAGGTCAAAGGTCCGAGGCGTGGACTTTTTAGCAAATTCCGGTAAGGCACACACACACAAACTCCATTTTTGTTAGAAGACGCCCCTTTTGAAATTAACCTTATGGTCCTTTATTATAATTTATATATATGACTAACAGCATCTATAGCGCACCCTGTTCCAAAACATGTTCTGGAATTTAGTATATTCTGTTCTATAACTTCGTGTTCTTTTCTAGATTTTCGGGATTTGTTCTAGAATTTATTATTCACACATTCCAGATAGCCTATTCGTATTCACATGTTCTATAATTTCGTGTTCTGTTCCTGAATCTCGAATTCTGTTCTAGAACTTCGTATTCTGTTCTAGAATTTCGTGTTCTGTTCTATAGAATTTATTATTCACAAATTCTAGAATTTCGTATTTTGTTTTAGAAATTCTCATTCTTTTTTTAGAATTTCGTATTTTGTTTTTAGTAATTTTCATTCTTTTTTTAGAATCTCGTACTCTGTTCTAGAATTTCGTGTTCTGTTCTAGAAATTCTCATTCTTTTTTAGAATTTCGAATTTCGTTCTATATATACATGTATAGAATCTCGTATTCTGTTCTAGAATTTCGTGTTCTGTACTATAATTTATTATTTTGATCTAGAACCTCGTATTCTATTCTAGAACTTCGTGTTATGTTCTAGAATTTCGGGTTCCGTTCTATAGAATTTCGAATTCTGATCTAGAAATCAGTCAAGATTTGAGACGCTACCTCATGAGCATTCTTGGAACGAAAGATCACATTGTAATAAATTAGACCTCCTGAATAATGGTATTCAATTATGAAATCTGATTATATTTTCAAATGATTGGGTTGACATTGCCCGTGCACGTCCAAATCCATATTCAACAGCACTAAAATTAGCATTATTTAATGAAGCATTCTAATTCTAGTCACTCTAAGGTCAATAAGTTGTTTTTAGTAAACAAGAACAACGTCGGAATAACTAATATCAACCTAACCTCAAATGTTGTGAAACTTTCAAAACATGCACCATGGTCCAATACACATAGCCTACATTGTACATGCAAGTATGTAGGCTACATTGAACACTCGTGGGACCGTGGCAAAGTGGCCGAGTTAGACAGGGGGTCATTGTAAGAAACTATAGCTATTTCTAACATTTTAGCATCTTAAGACATCTCATCTAATAAGACACTTTTTAA
>JAQGCC010001982.1:0-20417 GCA_034698905.1 Xestoiulus laeticollis | reverse complement strand
TTATAACAAGTAGTTTTTTTTAAAGTATGTATCAAAATTTCCCTCATAGCAATACATGCAGTTCAGTTCCCTCTTAAACAAAAATGAAATGATCTACATGTACATTATGTTATGTGATCTTACACTCTGTCGAGTCAGGGTAACATTTACATTTGGATAGCTTGTGAATAACGGTTACTATGAAAATAGGGCACTGTTTACTGCACCTTATTCTTAAAATCAGCGATTGTTTCACAGGTTTTAACTTATTAACTGATGAAAATCAAGAATTAAGTTCTAAAGTTTGCTTTATTTTGCTGGTGTCTGATAAAAAAAAATAATAATGCTTATTCCCATATTCGGCAATAGATGATAACAACCGTGTTATACTTTCCGAAGTTCCTGGTGTTCCTGGTTCCAACTATATAAATGCCAGCTTTATCAAAGTGAGTCGGTTATTTTCACCGCAGTCCTTTTTTTTAAAATTTGTATTCAGAAAAATAAATTGATTTTGTTGTTGATGTTCTAGGGAGCCAGTGGCTCTCAGGCGTATATTGCCTCCCAAGCACCATTACCTCATACCGTGGACGATTTCTGGAGGATGATTTGGGAATGTGAAGTTCAAGTGATTGTTATGGCAAGCAATGAGATTGAAGGGGGCCGGGTAAGCTTTGCTGAATTGCCTTAAAGTTTATTCTCATGTTACAATGTTTAATTTTGACATTGATCCGAATTTTTAGCCAAAGTGTGAAAGATATTGGCCCAATGATGGTGAAACTAAACAGTTTGGAGCTGTTTCTGTCAGCCTTGTAAGCATTAAAATTGTTTAATGCCATTCCATGTGGTCTCCAGTATTTGTCCTTTATTCACCACTGATAATTTGTTTTTTAAATAGGTCCAACAAAGAGTTATTACTCCAGACTACAATGGTCGGCAATTAAAAGCGGTGAATGGCGATGTTACAAGAAGAATTCATCACTTTCACTACCACACATGGCCAGATCATGGTGTACCGGTTTCAGTGAATGCTATAATTGACATGGTCACTATTATGCGTTCTTTTCAAGGCACTGAAACGCTGCCTGTACTTGTTCATTGCAGGTATGTTTACTTCAGAAGTTGCACGGCTTTTTTAAATACATTTCAATTTCCATCATTTTTCAGCCAGTCAATTTTCAAGGTTTTTAACCATTTGAAAACAAAAAACGTTCTTGATGTGTTCCAAGAGTTCACATAATATTAATTTCTGCTTTAAATGTTGCTTTTATCATTTTTGATTATATGAATAATTTTCTTTTTATCTTCTTGAAACAAATCACTTTTATTATAAATACTCAATTAAACCCCGGCCTCGAATAAACCCCGCATGTTCTCTAAGTACTCGCACCTCACATTTTCTTATAGCTTCGCGCAGTGCATAGGGGATTCCCCTTATTATTGAAATCTCTGGCAAATAAAACATCAGTATCGTAGATGCTTGTTTCTGATCATTTTTAATATATTGATACCAACTTTGAGGGAATATAAATGAAGAATCACGGTCTCGAATAAATCTCGGATCAATGTTCCTTATTTTTAAACAAACCCAAAGGGTTTGTAGCCTACTCGTCAATAATCAATTAATACAATTCTTATTTTTTCTTCTATGTTTATTGTGAGGTGGATTTATTATTTACGAGGATGTACCATTGAATTAGCATACTTTATATATTTTCAGTGCTGGATGTGGAAGGACTGGAACTGTTTGTGCAATAGACTATGTATGTGGCTTACTCAGAACAGGGGTAGGAAGTACTTTTTTGCTTCTTGATATTTAAAATCAAAGATAAAGACGACTTTTATAAATGCATGTGAATCTTTTACCCAAAAATTAAATTTGTAATTCACAATTTGTAGAAACTCAGCGAAGATTTTAGCATCAAACAGCTTGTTTTGGATATGCGACGACAAAGGATAGCGATGGTACAAACTAGGGACCAGTATATTCTCGTCCATAGGGCTGTCCGTGAACTGTTCACCGAACATCTCAAAGTCATAGACAGTCACCCTTACGAAAATATAGATTTTGCTGGCAGGCCGAAAGCATTTCAGGTAATGGAATTCATAATTAATTAGCGATGTTGGCAGTTTTTCCTAATTATTTCTTTATTTATGTGATGATTTTGCCTTGTCATGACGTAAATATTTTTTCTGGTCTTTAGTGGGTTGACTGCTTATGTATACTACTTATAATGGCTATTTTTTATTTTAGGAAGAACCTGATTATGAAAATATACAGGCAAGCATTTCCTCTCAGAAACAAGGTAAGCTTACTATTTACAATATTTCCAGCTGTATGTTTTGTGTTTGTGCGTTTGATTTATTTTGTTGATATTGATGTCGCTATTGAGTAATACATGGTGTGAAAAAGTTATTTAGTCCGCTAATTTGCTATTTCTACTGATAGAATGTGGTTTTCAATCACTCATGTACAATAGCGTGCACAATCTATCATTGCATAGAACATTAGGTGGAGCAAAATTATTAAATGTTGATATAATAGATAAGATTTTCCACACTAAAATGTTGTTAAAGTATGGGCGGTGCCATTGCACGATAGGGGGCTCTTACAAGGGCAAATCCGATCTTGGGTTTACAAAAAAATATTGTTGAAGAAGCAAGTTGATGAAAGTATAACTCCACCATCTAACCTTTGGAACTTTGTGTTTAATTTAGAATTCAGTTGCACAGCGATTTTTCAAGCAAGTGTAATTGCAAATTATTGCATTATAGAGTTTAGAGTAATAATTACATGGTATTACATTTCCTTGTAGCGTCTTTGCACATAAGAAAACGCGAAAAATACTGCGTAATATATCATTTATGCTACTCTAAATTATTAAAAACTTACGATAACAAATAAGAAACAAACATAGCTGCAGCAATTGATTACAGTAGAGCCTCTGTAATCCGAGCTCCGATAATTCTAATATAGGGAAATGAATTTTTAAAGCCATTATTTAGTGTTTTTTTTGCTTGTAATAGGTTGATGTAAATTTCTGACATTGACATTCTATTTGTGTTTTACAAAATTCATTTTTGGAAACATTTTTAGGTACTTCTTGCGAGTGCAAGGATTCACAATCTCAAAATTCTTGCAATTCGGAAAATCAGGGTCAAAATAATGCGTCAAGCGTTGAAAATGTGATAAATAATGACAAATCGAATTCTCTTGAAAAACTGACTGTAACGGATACCGCCCCTCCATTGCCTGTTAAAACGAAAATCCGAACAAGAATTGAAGGCGAAACTTCTGAAAAGGGATTGGGTTCTTCCCGCGAAGCTAGTCCGAACACTCCTCATCGAAGCAGAGACCATTCCCCCATTCTGCCTAGAAAGTCTAAAATGGAATATGTAAATGACTGGTGCGAAGGATTGACTGTTTCCAAGAAAGGAGAGCTACGCTCACAAAACGAACTTTTTCGAAATTCTGACCCGAAAATCATGTCCCAGTCCACAAGCTCCATTACCCCTAACCAGTCTGCTTCACCATCGCCAAGTTCAAAGCGATCGAAGACTCCAGAGCATAATCGCAAAGTTGCAGTGGACAGACCCAAGATTAGTAATCTCGTTCGAAAGCCAAGCATAGCTAAGCTAAGGGCTTTGTTTGAAAGTGACGGAAATACAGATAGCAGCAGTCCACCTTCCCCCGAAAGCTGGGCTGCTGATTCGTCCGGTTCAAAGTTCAAACGGGAACGTGCAGGAAGCGAATCCTCAGCATTAGGGCCTAAGGCCTTTAAAGAAAACGATCCAAATCACTCTCCGACTCCTGGCAAAAGGAAAAATAGGTTTCGAAGCAAAAGGATACTCATAGATCGCGGTGAATACGAAGCGCTTCTGGTACGCTACGAAGATGCGGCATACAGAATCTTCAAGGAAAATAGGCAAAGCGGCACTGGCGAGCTTGGAAGCCAGTTGTCAATAATACCTCATCCTAGTCCTAGTCTCTCGGCACGTTCGTCCAGCTCTACAAAAAATTTCGAGGAGATTCCTGTTAACAGTTCTCCGAATGCAGACACGTTTTCTGGAATTCAACTACGCAGAAGCGGCTCAAATTCCCATTCACCCTCACCCGCACCACTCGACACTTCCACGTCAACCACCGAAAGCGTTGCTCAGCACGCTAAGGAGTTAGTTGGCAGACTGGTGGGTTCAAGGCGGAATTCTTTTGCCGAGAAACGAAATAGCACTTGGTACGACGATGAAGCAGCGGTCGAATCCCTGGAAACGGATAAACCCGGTAAACTCTCGCCTCTGCCGAATAGCCAAAGTCCGAGCAAGATGGCCCTATTATTCGGTGGTAGCCTAGAAAAGAAAGTGAAACCCAGTGAAAATAAAAAGCCTGGAAATGTGGTGAAAAGAAGCTTTTCTATGAAAGTGGGTTTTCCGAGTCCACTGATACGACGAAAACGAAATGGAAGTAACAACGTGGCAGCATATTTGGCCGTTGAAGACAACGGCAAAAGCGAACCAAAAGTGCTAAGTCCTAATACCGCTGAAAATAAACCTATAATTACCCCCGGGCCGAAAAAAGTTAGCCGTCGACCGCACGGATATGTAAACGTGAAGCCGGTGCAAAATCCAACGTTTTGTAAATTAATCGGCGATCCAGTAGAACTAACCAAATTTAAGATTCAGGATGATAACGGAGAAGTGCACGAATTTGTGGTTGAGGATGCCACCCGCAATCGAACTCCATCACCTTTTCTGTCAAAGAGAAGTCCTTGTGCTAGTCCATTGCTTCGTCGAAGCCGAGAAGCTAGTCCAATCAGCTCTTCCGAACGAGTTTCTTCAAAAGAAAGCCCTAGAGGGCAATATGCTAGGATCCAAACTCCTCGACAGTGTTTATCAGTTGAAAGAAGTGGTGATCATTCAAATGGAAAACTTTTAAATGGAGATGAATCGCTACATGCTGCAAGGCTTAGGGCAGAAGAAATGATTCGATTATCCAAACAGCGCAGAGACATTGACAGAGGCGATTGTCACAGTCCGACCGTGGTGAATTCGGATAGATACGTGCCTGAAGATGTGAAAGTTCTCAAGAATGAGCTCCCTTCCTCGTCACCGAAACTTCCCAGTTCACAAGCTGATGGCAAACACAGACGACATGTCACGGACCATGATATGGCCATTTTTAAAGATGGCTTTTACGGTACAGATATGGACGAATATTGCCAGAAAATAATTCACGACTGTCAAGAATACCTAGTTAATCACCACCAGTATAGTAATTTGACTCCAGAGGCTCAGAACGACCTCCGTTGGATCGAAGAAACGCTGCACCAGAACCCGAGGAAAGCCACTGCAGACGCAACGTCTTCCACGAAAGACAGTGTTTCGGAATCTGCGGTCTCCAATCCAGATTACGAAAGGCTGTGGTTTAGCCGCAGCGGACAAACGGCTTTGCCCGCTGCCAGCACTAGAACGAAACTGGATATTGGAAACACTTCTGTCGAAGAAGTAACGTTTGTCTTCCCACCCCACGAAGACGATGGCGACTCGCCACGCAGCTCTGCAACCGGAATTTCTCAAAAAGACGAGGACGAATTGCTAAAGTGCTTTCCCGCAGACTACGAGATTGGAATGGACAACAAGGGCTACACGAAATTCAGCTTGCCGACTGATGCGCCGTTGCCTGCAACGCGTGCCCCGAAAGACATTAAGTTTAGCAATACGGTGAGGGAGTTGAAGCATCTCATCGATGAATTGGAGGTGGACATACCCGCGAAGCCACGCAAACCTCAGCCTGCACCAAGGACATTATTGCCAGCAACGGCAAGGGGCAGCCCCACGCTGCTCAGGCACGGTGAGCAAAAACCTCAGCGTTCGGAAAACAGGCGGTGTCACCTTCCACCTCAAAACTACGAGTATGGCGTAATCAACCCAGAGGTATCTTTGCGGGCAGAACCATCGAATTTCGAATTTGTAAGGCGAGGGAAAGTGGAACACGTTACGCCCTTGCAATCGGCGCCATGTGCGCAAAGCACTAAGGAGGAGGATAAAAGCGGCCACGAGTACGAAGAGATATATTTTAAAGACGGTGTTGCAGAAAGACAGCAGCAACATGCTTACGACAGGCTTTGGACGGATGGGAGGCCAGCCGAGTACATGTTACGGGATTCTCGGGCGGACAATGGGAAGTTGACTAGCGCGATGCAAGAGATGTTGCATTCGAAAGTAGGAAACTGCTCCCCCAAAGAGGCGTCTGGCAATCTCTATGGGCAGGTACACAAGCCGCGAAGGAAAAAGCAGCACGGGACCTCCCATTCCGGTGACAGAACAATCGAGGGCGACAATCATTGGCGGCAGGATGCTGTGGAAAATGATTACGAGTTGTTATCAGTTTCTCCAGATTGGAAGGGCTTTGGCAACGAGTCTTCCAAGCCGGTAGCACCACCCCGCTTACGCCGTAACCCATCGTCTTCCGCAGTCAAGCCACAGCAGGAGTACAGGAGGACCACCAAAGACAGCACCGTCGATCCTGGATGCAAAATGAACGAAAACTCAGGTGCGACTTGCTTTAATTTAAGATCGTTTTTGAATGCCCTAATGGAAAACCAGAAATGGTGTCACGATTGCACGAGAATTATTCGGACGTTAGCATCTTTCAGTTAATTGCTCAGTGAGCAGTTTTCCATCATAAAATATATTTTCACTTCTCATTTTTTATGCCTGTCATCTCTATCTTTTTAAGCGAATTTTCAACTTATTTTGTTGACATGAGGAAGGTTAGTATATGACTATAGACCAGGTTACTGATATGATATACAAACTACCGGGCAGTAGGCGCGGCACTAGTCCGGATGTTTTCAGTTTTTACAGTTTTCCTAGAATTTCGTTTGAAAACTTTCCTTTGTTTCGTTTTTCTAGGTTAAATTTTTATTTTTAGATTTTAAAGGTTTATGCTCATCTTATCCGTGTACTAGATTTTCCTCCTCATAAGTTTTGCTGGATAAATATGCTCTAAACTTTACTCAAATGTAGCATTGTAAACAAGTAAATAAGAAATGAGATAGAGAAAGCAGCTCCACCTGCAAAATGACAATATGGGAATTTTCTTACTTGTTAAAACGATTCGAAAACTTTAATACATGGCATTTTCAGTTTCTCTCACATTATTAACCCTTCCAGCTTTCACATTTCACATAATCTCTGAAATCCAAATTATACTTAGCAATATGTCCCCCATCTTTGTTTTGTTACTATTTGTCTCTTCTTTTGTATTCGTGCATTTATATTATGGTTTTCCATTAAAGATATACCCTGAAATTATCTATTAAATGTAGTTTCGTTGAACAATCATTAATTGCTGCTCAATACTTTTTTAATCATAGGTCAACTGGATGATCTCAGTCAGTTGCCAAGATGCAAGGTAACTATAATCATTTCATTGGCAAGTCTGTATACATGTTAGCCGAAAAGTGATTAGAAAACATATCAGTACTAAATATATATGTATTTCTTAATGGCAGTAGGAGCTATTATATATTTTGTTTTCAAATTATATTTCAAGTGGGAGGCCGAATTCGATGACGACGACGATGATGACGTTCCGCCTGTACCTGCTAAAACAAAGGATGCATATCGTCTTCCTAAAGGTCATTGTCTTGTTGTATTTTAGCTGTATTACACTAGGAATGCTCACGTTTAGAATCTTATCTGCGATAATATAAGTTTTTGAAGCATGGGTGGTTGGGCGTCACCTTTGATGTGCCATGCTGTGTTAGAACTCTATCGTGGGCCAATTATAAAATGGCATTTGGAGCATTCCTGCAGCCTTAATTATGTCTTTCGTTTTAATTTTTCACCTCTGAAATTCCATAGCATGAAAGTTATCAGAATTTGGATGAAAAGGCGCTAAGATAAGATTCCTGAGCACCGCTAAATCTGCAATATATAAAATTTACTATGGCGTTCTATATTCGGTTCTCAGTGTTGCATAATACGATTAATGAATTTTTATGATCAATTTTACATATAATACACTAGTACTAATCAGCAAGCTCTCCCTTTGAGCTTATAAGGGGATATTATAATTACATCCAATACAAATTTGATTTCGTATTATTTATTTGCAGCTGGAGGACATAACCAGTGTTCTAGCCCTAGTGCTGAAAACACAAATTCTGGGACTAACACCTTCACCAAAACATTAAATAGCTTTCCACACAATTTATTTTCAAAATTTTCACGTAAGGCCGAAAAAGATTCTGATTCCTCGAGCATTGGATCAGGTAAAAATATACGATTTTTTAAATAAATAGGCACGATTCTGACATTCGTTTTTCATCACAATCTAGTTACTTTGTTTAATTTAATTAAAATTTTGGAGGAGGTGTTGTAGAACTCATTAAAACATGTTTTTAAACTTAGGCGTTGGGACACCTCCGTTGACTCGCAAGATGTCTCAAAAGTCACAGCCAGAAATGGGTAGGATATTTACTTGACTCCTGAATAGAAATAATGTTTTTTCTTAATTGTGATGGTAATCCCTTATATTGGCAAATTTTATTCTACAGGGTTTCCTCATCGTTTGGAGCAGAAGCCAAAAGGGCCACGTGATCCACCAGCAACATGGAAAGTTACTGCCTAATCATGTAAAGAAGATGCCAAAATTTTTTTTTTCTAACGCGGGTCTTCTCAATCCTCAGTAATTGCCTCTTATCTCTACACTATAGGACTAAACCATCCTTTATTTTTTTGCAGGTGAAAGTTCTAAAAGATGATAAGAGTTTCCTCTTTGATTCATGGCCAACAATTTGTTTGGATAAATTTTGGATAAAACTGGATAAAGCAGTTGCTAAAGTGATTCTCAGAAAATAGGACTATTTTTGTAAATATAAAATATGTGAAAACATTTTTATCAATAATCACCATGAACTAAAATATACTGCAGAGATAATATGACAAAATGGAAATCAAAAACATAAAAATATGGTTTCAATACATCATATCTTCCAACGTACATGTATTTAAAAAAAAATTGAACACCATAGTGTTTTTTTTTGTCCAACTACATTTTTCTTCCTTATCCATCGGTTCACCGTTTTTAAGTGGCATTAATTAAACACCTCCAAATACGTCTTTTTAATTCCTGTGTGTTTTAAAAGCCCGTGACCTGGCATGTAAATACAAACAACACCTCTTAAAGGCCACGAGCTTTTGAAATAGCCCTAGTACTTGTCTTCCTGGATGTGAAATCAAGAGATTTGCAGTTTAATTTTCTGAAACCTTTGAGGAGCAATTTAAATCTTCATTTACATTTTTGCATTAAATTAATAACTATGAATAATAATCAGTGGTTACCAGTGCTGGATTAAGCCCTGTGAATTCGCTTAGGCAGTCTAAATTTCGGGGCCCTTTCTTAACCAACAATTTTATTAAACAAACAGAAAAAGTATTGTCTTTCAAGAAACTCGCATATTGAAACAACAGGAGGGAGAAATCAACACTTGATGTCTGGCTCCAGCAATAGGGAGCTTGCGCCACTATGCTAACTATGGTACGCTATCGACAGCACTGTATTTTTGCATGGGTATACACGACCTCCCTATTGCCTTGTATCGGTCCTTATATATAATAACACAAATGCAACTTGGATTAACTGATTATGTAGCAATTTTTCCTCACATTCAAGTGACCGGTATTTTATTTTTTGGTTACATTGATCATAACATATTTTAATCAATTATTGCAGTTCGATTAATTAACTACATTTTACATGCTGATCTTCCATAAAGTAAAAATTTGACCTTCGTTTTAGAAGGGAACAACTACTTGGCTGCGAGCGTTCAAAGTTAACCACTAATTCGACTATAATTCAACCAAAGCGATATAATTTTCTCAAAATTCTAATCAGTATACGTCGTAAATGTTTTTTGGTCTTAGATTGACTGGCATACCACTTTTTACTGGTTACCCCTGAACTTTTTTTTAATATTTTTTTATTAAGTTTCGTGTCTAATTTTCTGAGAAAGACTTATTAACTGTAGAATGACCTACATGTATATGAGCAGTTTACATATATTTGACATTTAAAAGCCTGCTAGTTCATGTTAAATGGATACCATTTTGTATGCAATACTTCAACCTTGAGGCTATTGTTTTATATTTTTTCGTGAAACATCCGTAAATGTGGTCCAATAGAGCAGAGATGTGATATAAATACGTGTATATACCATATACAATTGTGTGTGTTTGTATATAAGTATATTCCAAACTTCCTTTGTCATCCTCACCTATATAAGGGACTTACTCGTGTACATTTGTAATTGAACCACGAATTTAAAAAAATTGAGGCAATGCATCTCAAAGTTGTTTTTTGAGATAACTAAATTGTATGTTTATTTTTAGCTATTCATTGTAAATTAAACAAATTCTTCCATAAATGGATTAATAAATTATGTTACATTTGCTAAATTGGATTAATGTTATTTCATATCTTCTTAAGCATTCCGGATAATGGGCCCACTGGATTTAAGAACCATATGAAGACCTGACTCGGCATCTTGTGAAGATTTATGCAAAACTTAAATCACTCCTTTATTACAGGTGAAGTTCGTCCTCCTTTTCTGTTCCTCTTGAATTTCGCCACAGCCAGGACGCTCGCCCTTTTTGCGAAGAACGGCAAAGGTGTTGGACCATAAACGGACCTCCATTCTGCTTCGATTCGAGAATAAATTCCTCCGGCACACGAATGCGACTGCTGATTTTGATGGTGAGACTGAAACACGCGAACTATTAGCATGGCACTGGACAGGTAAGCGAAAACATAAATAATCTTATGAAAAATTTGAATTTCCCCACTTATTTTTGAAACATTTAAACTTTAAAATTAAACACTAATTCAATTCGACCATTCCTTCTTGCATGTTAGATTTTCGATTTTTAATAACAACAAATCTGCTCTTAAAACAAATTATTCCAAGTAGGAGAAGATCTGAGAAAATATTGCAGGTTAATTAATATTAAAATAAGGAGAAAACAGATACGTAGGGAACACGAGGGAATCTACGCTGTGGGTAATGATATGCAATTCCCTATAAAAGTTAGGTATAAATAAAGTTTGTTACCAGAGCTTGTTTCGAGGGTTCTCTGCAGGATGGTTTCACATCCGAATCATCCCGAATGTATTCGGAGGTTGACGTTTGGGAAATCCGGTTAATTATTTCTTGAAATCTCTGCTGTTCGTGTTCTCTCAGAATGTCGTGATTGTGACGTCTGGAACGGGCGATATCCCAAACTACAACCGGAACGGAGCTGCAAAAAAATGTAATTCATATTTTTTTAAACTTATAGAGAAGATTTGTCGAACAAATGTAGATATTCGCTCGAACAGTGGATTCTGGAATTGTAACTTATTGAGATGAATGTATAATACTTACGCTTTTTTTACATCTCCTTTCATCTTTTGCTTAGTCCCTGGATCTGCCGCGGATCTTTCCAAGCTGATTTCCAAATCGTCATCAGAATCTTTTCCTCCTGACGTGGGACTAGATTCGGTGCTCTCGTCTCCTGAGTCACTTCCGGCCGAGGTGACCATGTCACCCGATGCAGCGCTAGTTTCTTCCTCTTGGAGACTCTGCTCAATCGGTACATTTTGGACGCTGGCCGCTTCTGCCGTTTCCTCGTTTTCACAGAATCCCAGGTCCTTAGGACACTCTTCACCCATTATTTCTGAACTGCTGATATAAAATGGTCAAGGGCTGGAAGTATTACACTCTGCATCAAGTATAAAAGTAAGTTTTCTCAAGAATAATGCATGTGTTGGCTTTTTTTTTAGAAAAAACGTAAATGTGATGTTGGAATCGGTGATTCAGTCTGTTTTGCGTTTCTTTGTGGAATTGGTGTTATATCGCTCGGAATGAAGCATTATTTGAGCAGTCTTTTAAGTTTTATTAATCTCTACGAATCGAATGACTTGATGGGTGTTTAATAATAACAATATAACTTATGCTAATAGAATATTTTCAGTTTAATTGTCTTCATGGTGGCAAATTTCGTCATTAATCGTTTTGGCAAAATTGCATAAAAGAATATTTCAAGAATATTGTGTATGAGAGATTTTTAAAGGATTCCACAAACAGCATATTAACAGGTTTTTTTAATGAGGAAATTGTGCAATCGAAGATGATTAACTCACCATTCTGCTTCTATCTTGTGACATATAAGCTCTCTGTGTTGCAACAAATCCTGGTAAACTCCTCGAAGTAGTGGATCTTTCGGATTGATGACATGTTCCCTTATTTTACATCCCTGCAAGATTCCAATTGAATAGTTAGTGTTAATCTCCCAACAGTTATTTAACTTTCGAATAAAAAATTCTTTAAGTTTATAAGGAGAAATGGAATCGTCGATTTTTATTTAAACTAAAAAGAACTCCAGGAACAATTAAAAATTAACATTGCAGGGTTGACAAAATAATAATGCTATGAAATTTATGTATGCCTCCATAGTTTTTTTTTGTGGAATTCATGGGGAAAAAAAATTCAGTCTACAATATTGAATTTTCTTCTTATTAATGTTTACACTTTTCACAGCCAGTATCAGTTTGAAAATATTGGACTTTGTGAGAAACCACAAAAATAATCTGGTCCAACACTATATTTATTAAGAAATAGATGTGGAGCTGTAACAAGTGTTAACTAATTTCTCTACCACGTGTAATAGTCTGACGGACATTTTATTTTGGCCCTATAACGAACGAATAAAAATTCAAATGCTAGTCTTTCCTTGTTGAGTTTTTCCCATGGATCGAATCTGCAAGCAGGTTTCACACAACAAGGGTAAAGACCAATGGGCATGGTGGTGTTTCTGTCCGAGTCATATGGATATTGAGCTGCGTCTGGGTGGAAAGGGCACTGGGCTATCTGGCTGCACACAATCGTTTCCTTGCACTTTTCGCAGTCCAAAAAGTGAATTTGTCCCCAGAGAATCCAGTAGACTCTTCGCCAGGAACGGCATTGGAAATAGATGCTCTGGAGGTATTTGTTGATGTTCCAGTTTTCATCCCTGCAATGGAAACATGGTGTTTTAATGAACTTTCCTCGATTTAAAATAATCCTTACAAAATCTATAGCATCCTTATGAAATGTCTATCTCCTCCTCAAAATTTGCTTTAATATTACATTTTTCCGAGTAAGGTTCTTCAACCCTGAACAGTAGTACGTCTTTGCACGCCGAGTTTTCATTTAAGAGGGTGGCATACCAGAATAAACCTTTATTTCAAAATTATTTTTTTATTTAATTTTGGAAACTGATGGGAACAAATGGAATGTACGTGGACCTAGCATAAATATTCGATTATTTGTTTAAATTTTGTGTTCATGTACATGTACATGTATATTCCATTTCCATTTCATGGTAATATGTTCGTAAAGTTTACCAGACTCTCTACAGTTATAAACTATACATACATATATCCATGAAATGAAATATATATATACATTAACAAAAAATTTAAACAAATAATAGAATATTTATGCTAGGTCCTCGTACATTTCATTTGTTCCCAACATTTTCCAAAATTAAATAAAAAATTATTTAGAAATAAGGCTTATTCTGGTATGCAACCCTCTTAATTGTTATCCTGAATGCATGATCACGTTGCAATTATACTGTAGACTCAGAATAGAGTGACTGTTCTAACCTGACGTGGTGCGGCACTAAAACGCCATATTTGCCGATTGAAAAATGGCCAGTGTTGCATTTTATCTTGAAAGCCGTTTGTGGAGTTAGGATCTTCTGGCAGATTTTGCATGCGAATATTTCCTCAGCACTTTCGGGACACCCCAGCTCGGGATTGGTCCCGGGTTGCATCAACCTCTCGATTAGATAACGGAAAATTTTGCTAAAATTTTGCGAAAGAACAAGAATAATCAGTCTTTCAGCAAAATTGAATTGTCGAGTATATGCAATCTTGCATATCACGAATGCATTGCAGGAAACCTTGCTGCCAACATTGGATAAATTACGACAATGTAACAAAACGTCTAATTTATTTATTGAATATGACATGAAATGTATTACTAATTGAATTTCTGCACACGTTTCTGCCATGCATTCTGAATAATTTCCATTTCTACTTTTTGGTTGTTTTGAATTTTTGCACAGCATTTCAATTTGAAAAAAAAACTAAACAATATACTCTCGTACACATGTAATTTATTTTTAGATAGAGATTTAAAAGTTAGTTTTTTTTAAAAAGTATTTGTCATTTCCACCTTTTGATCCTGTCCTTTTTATCTTTTAACACGTCCGCATTGTTGTGATGGAACTGCTGTGCAATTTTTCTGACCGAATTTTCGCTGATATTCAAAACAGCGTTTCCATGGTGACCGACTATTTTCTCTAAATTTCTTTGACAAAACTGAATGCAGTCTTCAACTTGACTTTCCCATTTCTCCTTCTCAGCTTTTGAAAGCACGTCCAGAACGGAAGAAACCTCTGAAAATCAACATACACACATATACATGTACAGTATGTACTAGCTGTTATTATAGCCATTCCCACTTATAAATGATAATAAGAAAAAAGCATCAACAATACCAAATTTAATTACTTGTCTTAATTAATTCTCTAAATAAATATTTATCTAAATTAATAATACATTAAAAATGTAATATTCACGGGGGCACACAAATACATTTCAAGTTTACTTTTAGACCGACAAATCGTAAATATTGAATGTTTATAAAATTTATTTATTTTACATAGGAGAATTGCAAATTGTTGAAATCTTTGCAGACGTTTAATTCTACATAATGCTATACAACAAGTTTGACAGATAATGTAAAATAACTTTAACTGACATCTACAACATGTACATGTCATGTTGTCCATGTATGGCTGATAAGGATGCTGCAATTGGATTCAATAGTGATTTGTCATGTTTTTTCTCTCTCCAGAAATTCATGACACCATGTCTAAATTTACACAAAATTTGCCCTTACCGATGTTATTCAATTTATCATTCCTAGCTTTAAGGTTTTCCATCGCGAACGCATATTTTTCAGTGAACCCTTCGTCCGCCATCTTCTAAACAATCGGTCGCTTAGCAACGAAGTTCAATCAAACTAATCCATCAGTGCATTTCATATTTCTCAGTGCATTCATTTCTCAGATAAGGTTTTCAGAATTTGGCATTGCCAAAACAAACTACATGTATAGTGTACATGTACATGTTTATTTAGAACATGTATGTTTTTATTCTGAATGAGTCGTTACAAAAGTGGGTGTTAGCTAGAACAAGTTGAATGTGCCTAACGGGTACATGTTCTATTGTTCAAATAATAATGATTTAGGGCAGAATTCATAGTCATAGAATAAGTATTACTTGAAACAAATCTTTCTTATATGCATACTTCAAAAGTAATGATTCGTATTCAAATAAGTAAATACTTAATTGCTTGGCTCCCATCAATTGGTTTACTTGTTGAAGTCTTGTCTTATTGAAGGAGTGCTTAAGGGGGCGATCCCCACTATCATCCCCAATGGTTAAGATGGGGCCGAATTTCGAGCTGTTGTTTTTCCCTTTTGTTTTTAAAATTTTTTAATCCTTTAGGTGTGCATTGATTTCTTTATCAAAAATAAAATTCCATAATTTTACAAAAAAATATCAAAGTTCTTGCCTTTCACAGGTGTCGCCACCAGACGACCTTTCGCTGAACTAAATACAAGAACTTTGATATTTGTTTGTAAACTTATGGAATTTTATTTTTGATAAAGAAATCAATGCACACCTAAAGGATTTTTCAAAAAAAAATTTTAAAGAATTTTTTAAAAAGTTTTAAAAACAAAAGGGAAAAACAACAGCCCAAATTTCGGCCCCATCTTAACCATTGTGGATCATAGTAGGGATCGCCCCCTTAATCTAAAGTCATACAAATTCCTAAATACTAGATGTACTCATGTTTGATAGCATAAGCATTAGCCTAAGCTATTTGTGCATACTGGATTTAAACTTGAGTGAGCTTGTCGACCTTATGTTAGTCCAAATTTTTGCGCCAATGCTTTATATGTTGCAACAGCATATTCTATAATTAAGCATTTATATGGCAAGCATGTCGTGTTGTGAAGGTCAAAAAGGTAATTAACTCCTCTCATCAACCTCCGTCACTATGAATAACATTACGTAAAAATAGCTTAAGCTGTGTTTTCCTAGCTGCGCGTTTTTTTACGCAGCATAGGGCGCAATATTCCTCTTAAGCCTGCTGCTCACTACTGCGTTTGGTTGCGTTGCGTTACGTTTCGTATGTGCAACGCTTGAAAAATGTTTAAAAAATGCGCCCAAACGCATCCGACGCAATGAAACGAACGCTACACAGACGCAACGCAAGTTTGGTCAATCCGAACTTTTTGGATGCGTTTTGCAAGATGGCGGCTATTAGGTTCTTAGTGGGTATGTTTCCTGGTATATTACGCACACACAAGGCATGCACCAATGTGTAGGCTGCACGCAATGCATTGACGTCATGCTGCGTTGCGTCCCCAGCGTTTGGGCAAAGCATACGCATTGCAATTAAACGCAGTAGTGTGCAGCAGGCTTTACGCAAGCAGGGCCGCGCAATGGAGAACTTTTCAACTACATGTTGCGCTCTCTGTTGGCCGAAAAGGGAAACGCGACGGTAGGGAAGTTAATAAGAAAGCTTGATAAATAAATTTTTAATTTTATTATCTCAAAATAAAGCACTTTTCATTTTTTAAATTTTGTGTATACTAAGTACATGTGTAACTGAAATAATTACAATCCTAAATGCAAATCTTCGTTCTCAAATTTAATTTAATTTAAAAATTAACCCGAACAACAAAATGTATACGAACTATTATATCTAATATGTAATGTCACTATAATAATATTTGAAATTTGAAAACATTGACATTCACATTTCAATGCAAAATTTTTTCCATCTCATTAGCATAATGCATTACAGAGTTATGCGATGGCCAATATAATGGACATTGGGTAATTAAGCAAAATTTTTTTAAAAAAACAAGTTTTTATTTTAGTTTTCTTTGTTGCAACATAGCTATATGATTGCAAATTACACATATTTTTGTCCACTTTAGTGGTTTTTGGGTTTTAAAGGAAAATCAGATAGAAAAAATTATGAAAAAATGTACAGAAAATCAAATAAAAGTCAAAGAAATTCATAAATTGTGTTTATTTATCATGAAAAATGGTAAAACAGTTACTGGTGAAATGCTCTGAAGCAATTCATTTCACTCTCTGATATGCACAAGTGCATGTTACATTTTGAGCAGAAGTACTTTGTCTTTCACTTTTTTGCAAAGTTTTGCAATGCATTAGAGACTTTGCCAAACTTTCTTTGAAGTTCTGAAGACTCATACTACCATTGACACTGTGGTAGATTACCCAGGAGTTGATCACTGCCAAATCCATGAAGTGAAAAAATAAATGAAGATACCACTTCGTGGTTTTAAGATGTGTGCAGTACAATGAAAGAAACATGTCGGTTAAATCGGTGCCACCCATCGTCCTATTATGCTCCTGAACAATAAAAGGACGTGAGCAAACCTGTCCCTCTTTCATTTTCTTTGATCTTCTTGTACATTCTCCTAATGGTATACGACCGTATACTCTTAATTCCCGTTCAAAAATTCTGTCACTTTGCCCCCTGCCACATGGCATACTACATGCTGATTGCAGGGTAAGAAATTGAATTGAATTGAATTGGTGCGATTCCTGCATAATTACTGGCCAGGAACACACTTCTATTGTCAAACCACTCGCATATAATAATATCCTAGGCGTAGTTCACTCTATAATAGAAGGCACCTCGTCCTTGTTTCTTCAACTCCTTTTCTGTCATCAGTGGGCACTGTTGGAGTCGATTTTTGCGAATTGTCCCAATTGCTTTCTGGCCTTTGTCCTTCAGGTAAGCAATCAACTCAAGAGAAGTAAAAAGGTTGTCCAAAGCAATGGTGTGGCCAGGTTTAAGTTTTTCTGTCAATCTGATGATGACACATGAAGGTTTGATCATGACTGGTGCTGCTGCAACTGCAGAATCTTGTAAGCCAGGATCTGGGCCTGAAACAACTTCAAACGTTTTGGTGTTAAATAAATTTGGTCGGTTATAAAGGAGTAAAATATATTTCTTTATTTTCAGCAGCAACATTTCGTCCTAATACCGGACTTCACCAGGCTGTATAATTTCAGAAGGGAATTGAAATAATAAAGACAGCGGTGGTGTATAAACGTTAAGGGTTTAACAATTTCCCTAATAATTTGTAAATTCTAATACCATTGCCATTTTTTTTTAAATTGTCCCCATAAATGTTCAGTTAAGATTTTTTCACAAAAGGTATGAGATACCTAAAAGGCTGATGAAATTTCAAATTAACGTTACATTTTCCTTATGGTATAGCAGCAACAGAAACAAAACAAAGATTAGGGTTCCTCCTCCCCCTGGACAAAGACAAGGTAATTACCTTTGTTTGAGCTCAAACATTGTTTTTCAATTTTGGTTTGAACTTTGGTCAGAGTATTGAGTGGGTCAAATTTTCTATTTTCTTGATGAGGTCAGGGGCTGCTAATTACTATTGACAAGTTCCAAGGCCGGTCAAAAGGCAATTGATTTAGAGCAAATGTTTTATTGGAAAATATTGTTGTGCAATACTTTGGCATGTGTATAATTCTTTGGCATAGTATAATAATTGGAATGAGTGTTTTGATGACCTATGTTGCAATTCTCCTATTGTTAGGCAAATGAGAGTCTGATGTTGGTGGCGCCCTCACACATAGAACATGCCCAATAGAGAACCTTTTTTTTGTATATATATCCTGAATGATGTGTGGAAAGGGATTAGAAACAAATGACAGTGAAGAGAGATCATGTACATGTACTTTTATCAACTTGTGTTCAGTAAAATCAGTTTCTTTGTTAAATGGTGCAAACATGGTGTATCAGCTTAATTTACATCTAAAATTGAGAACAATTTCATTAGGTTAGTTACCTGCTCAAATAACTTGGTCTGTCGGAAGCCTTATTTTCAAAAATGAGAGAACAACCTTAAACATCTTACACCTGATTTACACCAATGTAGATGTAGAACTGATGTGGTTCAAGAAAACTTGCGTGTTAATTCACACCGCAGAACTCAGTTAAACTGGTCACATGACCTAGTGTACTGTGCCCTGTATATGTTCATGTGACCTTTTAGCTGAGTTCTGCGGTGTGAATTAACACGAAAAAGTTTTCTTGATCCACATCAGTTGATCTACATCAATGTTGGTGGGAAGAAGGTCTTAATGTCAATGCTCATATCCCAAGGGGAGGTAACATCATAATCACAGTTTAATGAAAGGAGCCTGGAAAACTGAAGGATCCTAACAAAAATGCAGCCGATTCATAATTAATTAAAAATCAATTATGCCTACAGCACAAATTAGTTGCAAGGTTAAAATTTTTTAAATAAAATGTATAAAAAAGGTATAAAACAATGAATATAACTCACATGAATATATCTAGTCATGAATAACTAAAAGTTTCATAAGGAGCTGTGAACAGATTCAAAAAGTTCATAAAAACCATCATGGCGCCGTTAATTTTGGAGTGCATAAAGATATGCACTGTAATTAAAACGAGAAGCACTTGTGAAAGAAAGACAAAGAAAGTTAAAAGGTGTGTCCAAAAGATTCAAAACATGTAATAAAAATGAACACAATTATGAAATCAACAAATTATGAAGACTGGCGAAATCAGAGTAAGGCTACTCAACCAAATGGGCTTCCTGCAGAAATGTAAAGCGACCAACATCACACCTTATGGACTATGATCCATACCGATCGGGGAACACAATGATTACATCAGAAACTGCGATGACTTCGATAAAAAAAAAATCTGTTAATCACCATCAAAATTGTTAATAAAAAAATCAACTCCATCAACAACAAAATTGATTTCTTATGAAGTAGAATCAAACCTATTATACCCGCTCACACTAACACTTTCCTAATTGAACAAACCAAGATTATGTGTGAAAGGCAATTTAAAACACATAAATTCTGCCTTCAAAATAAATTTGAACGTCTACAAAGAGAAAAAGGACGTGATATAAACATATAAGTAGATCAGTGGGTGGATGACTTAACAGATGGGATGCTCCCCTATAATATTAAAAAGTTTCTTGCCCTAGGACCAAAATTCACTTTCGATGAACCTATAGATGTCCTAGAAACGTTAGCCTGTTTCGAACCCAATTGGTCGAGGCTACCCAACATTTTAGGGAAAAATTGGTTGATTCCATAAATTAAAAATTTTTCGAAAAAACCTAATAAAGGTCTCAACTTTCAACTCACATTATAGGGACTTACAAACGACGTCTTCCGAAAATTGCTTACACTTTTAAAGTCGTAGTAGTTTTCCTTCTCATTTGTA
>JAQGCC010001981.1:0-20417 GCA_034698905.1 Xestoiulus laeticollis | reverse complement strand
GTGCAAAACGAAAAACGTCTATGTGCATGCGCACTCACCGATTTCTGCAGCAAAAACGCGTAGTGAAAATACGGCATCATCCCGAGACTCCACAACTCCTCCCCCGACCCCCAAACCTCCTCCCACCGACCCCAAACCTCCTCTCCACCTCCTCCTTCGACTCCGCACCTTCTCCCACCGACCCCAAAACTTCTCCCACCGACCCCGAACCTCCTCTCCACCTCCTCCCCCGTCTCCAAACCTCGTTAAATGTCCCTTCGTAGAGCTAAACTTGTCTATTTTATTTCCAAATTGTTGCTTCTTCCAGCTAAAATAAGCATAAAAACAGTCTTAACTCACTCTAAACTTCTCCAAATCCTCGGGTCCAATCCTGTCCGTTTCGGCCGTGCCATTCGCACGATCGACAGAGATTCCCAAGACGATCCACGTGACGGCGTAAACGCAAATGTTGGACAACACCGAAAAAGCGTACCTTTAAGTAAAAAGTACAAATTTATAAAAAAAAAAGTGAGAAACGAAAACATGGCTCATGAGTAAAAATCCAAGATTTAGAGGTAGCGTTGGCGACCTGTACGCTGTAATTTCCGTGCGTTCGTTAGGGTCTTGCGTGAGGTCCGTTATGAGGGCCAAATGCGAGATCTGGACTGCCGCCCAGCCGAATTGAAACACGACCACGAAGGCCGAGTAATAAACCAGTTGCGCTACGGGACTGGACGTTTCGCAGCCGAGGCACTTCATAAAGATGAATGGGAAACTGAGCAGAACGCACACGGTTCCTGATAAAAAGGGACGAAAAGACGAAATTGACGACAATATTTTGCAGAGATATTCATGGGATTGATTAAAATTACGTTAAGTAATTGCCATTTAAATGACGGTCAAGTGTTAACTGACGATGAGGAAAACAAGGATTTAAAAACTGACAAAATAGCACAAACTTCAGTTTACCTTATTTATTTTAACACCTCAACTCAACTGCGAGAAAAGCAAACTTTGCCTTAAATGACCTTAAAAATGGTAGAAGAAAGTTTGTTTTCGATTTATAACACGTTCGTGCAATATATGTCAAGACTACAGTTGAGTAAATTTAGTGAAATAGTTTTTTTTACGCATAAATAGGCAAAGCAGATTACAAGAAAATACATCGTTAAAGTACTAAATTTAAGATAATTTCCCCGCAAAACCGAAAATACAAAACTAAGTATTTTAAATAAGTCATCCTGCTTAATAAGAAGGCCCTAAAGATAGCTACAGACTAAACCATCACGTCCCACGAGTTCACTTGATGGTACGAGCTGTCATTTTCAAGCATGATATCGCGCGATAAACAAATTATTGTCACGCGTAACAACACACACGACGGACTTTTACAATGATGTGACGGTAAGTCTGTAGCTAGCTTCGGATTTAGGGGAGAGTGGGGCACATTTGAACATTAAGATTATTGCAGGCAGTGTTTCTTTAAAATGAATTCCAAATGTTAAAAAAACTACATATTAGGACGTAGTTTCAAGTTTTTGGAAAACCTGCACACAAACTTATGCTTGATTTCATGGTTTTAGACAGGGAAACTCATTTTTTCAATACCAAGTTCGCATTGTTTTATAGGGGTGTATTTCTAACAGGGATTGGTTAAAATGATACCTATATGTAGTTCTTTTCATGGTCTATTTCATGGATTGGTCAGCATTTGAGATATTCCACTTCCACATGGTCATTGAAAGCACTAAGCCTCGTGATGCATTGTGGGTCCACTTTTAAAACAGCATGACTGGGGGCACATTTCAATGTGCCAATTGACTATTTATATTTGTTTTAATTTAGTTTTGCATAAATTACACATTCAAATAGTTTAAATTATGTTTAAATTTGTACATGTATACATGTAGTGATTGTGGAGCATGCCTCTTTTTTTTCATAATAGCCTAACTATGGTGCGATTGTACAAATTAGCAAAAAGCTTTGGTCTTAAGCTAGACGCTAAAATAGTTCAATTTGTGCTCAATACACATGTTTCAATAAACAATGTGTTTAAATATGTTAAGGTATTTATTTGTCTGTTTTTTTAATTAAAATTAGTGCAACTGTTGCAAATCTGCCCACTCAACATGGGGGCCGATTTGAACAATTTTCAATAAAATTTCAAATTCATGATTTAAAAAACTAACGATTCAATTAAGATTCTTGCAAAAAAATTGAGAATAGAGATAAACACATAAACTAACCAACAAGTGTTGGAAATTTAAAAGAAACACAATTAAACAGCTGGAAAAAAATATTTTTCAAAAAATGTTCAAATGTGCCTCACTCTCCACAAGGAAATTATCTTAAATTCAGTACTTTGACCGATATAAGAGCCACTAATTTTTTAAAAAATTGCCTTGCCTAACCCACTGGTGTAAACTTTTCCTACTTCATCGTTTAAGAAGGCTCTATCTTTTTAAATATTCCTTGACCAATTCCTAGCCATCTTCAGATACTCACCGATGAGATGCCACGTCTTCCGCCGTCCGTATCGACACAGGAAGAAGTTGTCGTTCCTGTCTGCCTCGATGCCGATGAAAGGCGTCGAGAGTCCATCTGCCACTTGTCCCACCAGAAGGACGATGCCGGCCAGCCGGTTGTCGAACTTGAGGGCAAAGTGGAAGAACAGCAGCAGGTACGAGAACCACAGGGAACTGCACACGTCGTTGAGTACGTGACCCACGCTGTACGCCAATTTGGTGCGCAGGGGCAACTTGCGAATAATGGTGTTCTCCATCCTAGGTTATGGGTCCTAGGTCGGGGTTAGAAGGATGCGAAAGGTCACCTCCGACTTATTGCCATGGCCTGAAATACAAAATTAAAAATCCGAAAATTATGAAAATGCTTTCGTCCTAGTTGCATGCCCACTATATAATTGAGAAGTGCAGTTTAGAAGCCCTTAGGCAATTATGTCGATAAAGGACCTAAATATTGACTGGGGCAGACCCGGATCAAAAATTTGCAATTCTAAGACCGCTTTGATTGATAATTAATCGTCCATGACCTCGATTACCTCGACCACATAAAACAGTCAATAGTAACATTCGGCAAAGTAATTATGGATCATTAATAATTAATGTTAACCTGCATTAGTCAGCAATAAATCATTGTGCAAACATAGAAAATTGAGTTTGTTACATCGAGAGGTCTGTTTTTACACATTTTTTTTTGTGCTCCAAAAGCAGATTTCGTGGCTTTTTATGCCACCTATTGCCAGTTTTTAGCGAAGGAAATGCCATATTTTGTTGATCCAATAGTACTTCCGTCTTCTTTTAAACACCGGAAATATAATTTTTAGCCAAATGCCAGAGAAAGTGTATGCACTAAAGCTGCTTTTGCAGTATTTTGAGTACCCCTTAAATAAGTGTTAAAATAAAAGTGTTAAAGGAAAAAAAAACGGCAAACTTAATGCTCAGATGTCTTTAATGTGATATGTGATATTTAAAAAAACGGATACCACAGCTGAATTGTTAAATATTAGTGAAAATTAAATATTATTGCGGCAGCCGGCTTAAGAACCTAGGGATTAGTCTACACATTCAAATTTGGTCAGGACCAGGACTGTTCGTTATACCGAGAGGCTAACACAAGATAGGTACATGTATTTTAGTTGGGACCAGACACTTTGTTCGTTATACCGAGAGGCATGTTATACATAACAGATCGAGACATTTTGTTCCGGACAAGCCACTGTTCGTTATATCGAGGGAATGTTATACATAAGAGATCTAGACATTTTGTTCAGGACAAGCCACTGTTCGTTATATAGAACGTTCGTTATATCGAGGGAATGTTATTCATAAGAGATCTAGAAATTCTGGTCAGGACAAGCCACTGTTCGTTATATAGAACGTTCGTTATATCGACGACATGTAATACATAAGAGATTTAGGCATTTTGGTGGGGACCAGCCACTCTGTTCTTTATACCAAGAGGGTCGGGACTATGTAGTCACTGTTCGTTATACAATGCAAGAAGCATGTTATACATGAGTGGTACCAGCATTTGGAGACCGGAAGAACCGTTCGCTATATCGAGCAGTTCATTATTCAGGATATTCGTAATAATTGTATTGAGAGGCTAATTCAAGAGAGATATACAATTGTGTAGGGACCAGACAATCTGTTCGTTATATCGAGAGCATGTTGACTGTACTCACTTTTTTTAAAGATATGAAAATCCGAATCTATCTTCACTTGAAACATTCATTTTGGTGACCTTTTAAATCGCAATATTTAGCCTACTTCAATTCTGTATAAAATAGTGGAAAAACACAAATTTGTCAGTTCCAAAAATGTCAGCTGGACCTTAAATTATTTCGTCACACTTTCACCGTATCAAGTTCAAGGAAAGCCAGAAAACAAATGACTGAACTGAATTCACATCGTTTATAAACTTGTTTTTCTCATCAGAAATGTGTGCAACATTTTAGCTGACCTTTCAACCTTTTATCATCATTATTTCAAAATGGGAGCATCATCACAGAAGCGCGTGATAATGGCTCGATCACATATGCCGGAATTTCAATTGTTTAAACCAGTAAATAAACCTTTAGTTTTTTACAAACACTTCATTTCAAAGTTTTAAATTGTAGTAATTTAATATATTTATAATAAAATTTCAGGAAATGGAACGCCAGACTTTAAAATTTGATATTCGAAATTGACTCACCAAAAAAGCGTTGTTTTTATCGAACCACGAGTTCAAATTGTGTCTCGACGAGTCACGAAGGCTTTAAATGCCAAATGAAAACATAAAAATTGACAGACGAAGAAAAAAGTCTGACCTTTCCGAGATAAAAACTAAAAATAATAAAATTTTTGCTCTTTTTGGAACATCCCACCACGAGAACGTCGCTAGGTGGTGCTCGTCAACAGCTGTTAAATAAGCCGTCAGCCGACATGCAATAAGCCATCCACTGGTGGAACGTAAGCCGTTAGCCGAAAGACGTCAGCTGGTAAGCCGTTTATATAACACACACATGGCGCTTCAAACCAGCCACATGTTTTGTTGCGTGACTGCGTCATCGTTCCAGGAAATACCATGACTAATTTTCACCATTTTTAACTTCGATATTTTTAGAAAATATCATTTATTAGTGTTTAAAACATCTAATATAAACATCTCAAGCATTATAACATCTTATTTAAGATTAAACGGAGATTACATTAACTTACAGCTATCGCATCCAGTTAATTGCCGGCGGGACCAAAGTTGATTCAAGCGATATTATCTCTTCAATGCTTTCTTTTGACAACGTTTTAAACCGCGAAATAAATTAAAAACATAGAAAACTGCATTAAAAACAAGTAGAAAAGTACAAAAATACAACAAAACTTAAATTAAAAGCGCAAATTCTTGGAACATCGAATGACGCAAGGTAGCGCTGTGAACACGAACAGATAAAATCTACGGAGTCTGTGAACGGACCATTAATACCTACTACACCATTAATATTGTACGTCTAAAAACCTCGATTTAGTACACATATGTACAAAAAGAGCAAAAAAAACTATCATGCTTCCATAAATAAGTCAGAATTATTAGAAATATCAATTCTGGACTGCATAACATCAAATCCGTATGAAATACATTTTTAGGTGTCCTGTCACGGACTCCGTATTTAGTGCTTGAAGCACGTTAAACTTTAGCTTGGTTAGGCTTTTCCAACTCCTACATGGTTAGGATTTCACATCGTCTGCTATCTCACGCACGGCGCTTTAGTTAAAGACGTTGCAGGGGCTATTCATGAACAATGTCACCTTATAAAGAAAAATTACAAAATTACGTTATTTCGGATTAAATTAAACTGAAATAACGTTATTTCTATATTTTACAATGCTGGATTTGTATAAAAATAAGAATTAAAATTTACGAAAATGTATAATGCGGTTGTAAAAGTATAAAAAGAAAGGAGGTAAAGATTCGAGGGCAATCCATAAAACAATATGTTAAGCCTAACAAGAATCGAGATATTTGGATTACGTTATTCCAGTGATTTAATCTTAAATTTGTGATAATAATAATCAGAAGATATGTAAATAAGTATGAATTACGATGCGATAAGACTTCAGTGTAATGTATTTAAACGTCGGTTAGATGTACACATGGTAATAACGTGTATAAATTGAATACCTTATGTTGAATTTGGCATCTTCCAAACTTTTATTTATATAACTATAAAAGTTTTATGATATAAATTTAAAAAAGCACTTGTCCTCGATCACATGATCTCCAGTTTCGATAGTGATAAGGTTGAGAAAATGGCCTGCTTACGAGGAATTCGTGTGTTGGAGTTTGGTGGCTTAGCTCCAGCACCATTTTGTGGTATGATTTTGAGTGATTTTGGAGCTCAAGTTATCAAAATTGAAAGGGTAAGTCGACTATTAATTTATACAACATAATTGTAGTTAAACTATTGGTAAATTATTTACCTTAATTGTACAGCTATATAACCTTTCTAGCAGGGCTTCCTTTGAAGTTATTACTTTGAACTTTGACCCCTGGCCAGTGGTGTCATGGTAATCCAAAGTCCATTGGTCCAACTACCAAAAATAAATTAAAATAGGTTAATGCTAGGGTTACTCAAAATTTGAGGTCATATTTGCATGCAGAGAGGGTAAATTTGAGCGTCTGTTTGTCGAGTACCCCTAATAAAAGGTTATTAAAAGCAGTGTCATATATGTACTAAGCTAATTAGCCCTAGGCCAGACTAGGCTGTTTCCGCGCGTATATGGCTAGCCTCAAACGAGGCTTTTAATTGAAAAAGAATTTTCGCACGAGCGGCACGAGATATATATTCACGTGCAGATTTCATGATTCTAGAACTTGAATTAAATACGATGCCCTGTTTGAGGCTAGCCAAACGCGCGGAAACAGCCTAGTCTGGCCTGGGGCTTACTGTACATTTTAGTGTTCATTCTATGGGTAAATTTCTTGACGAGCCCAGCGCATTTTCTAATTAAAATAATGGGGGGAAAAAAATTGGTAAAAATAATGTGTTCATAGATCTAGGACACAGAGAGCATGTTTTTTTATGAAAATGGCCATTAAATTTTAAATTTAATAAATAAGAATGCATTTTAAATGGGGATCTCCCGTGGCTACGTCTTCGATACCGCCTGGTGTCAGCGACAGGCGTTTTTCAAAAGTTGAATTGTGTTACGAGATGAGCAAATTAATTGTATCAGTTAAAGGTGTGTATTTTAATTTTTAAAGCATGAATTATTTATTCAGCTAAGGGCACACATACATTTATTTTAACTAATCTTTAATATTAAGCAAGTAATCGGTACATTTTCGAAATGCGAGGATAAATTGCAGGGAGCTGACACCAGGTGGCAGCCAAGAGCGTGCAAAACTCCAGAGAAATTTTATATCTTATTTATTAATTTTAAAAATAACCAGGCATTTTCATTAAAAAAAAAACATGGTCTCTGTGCCCTACATCTATGAAAACAGTATTTTACCTATTTAACTTTTCTGTAAGGGAATAAATCACAATTAATCATTCCATTTCCTGTATAATATGATTTAGATTGGAGCCAGAGTGATTGCCGATCAAGTGGACAGAGGCAAAAGGTCAATTGCCCTAGACTTGAAGAACCCTAAAAGTCAAGACATCGTTAAGAAACTGTGCAAAAGGTCCGATGTACTTCTCGAACCGTTTAGGAGAGGTAAAGATATCGGACAATCAAAAGGTTTTAAAGGATGGCAAACACTTTTTCATATTCAATATTTAGGACTTTTAAGCCGCGTTCATACCACGCAGAAATATAAAACATAATACAAAACACAGTTTCGAAAAACTGTTTCACAAAACGCATCTTGGAAAAATTTATGAAACATACCGTTCACATGCACTGCAAAACCAAATTCCCAGAAACAAAGATGGACGAAGTGATTTTTTTTCCTTTCGGCCATCACGATTCTGTGCGGGAGTTTCAGTAAATTTAATGCCGTGGCGTTCCTGCTTCAAGATTTATCAATTACAGAAACATGCTTTACCTTTTTTTAAAGTTTTTTTGATCTTTTCAAATTGAAATCTGCGATTCGTTGGGGCGATATTAAATAAAAGCGCGTATTTATCGTTTTTTTTTTGTTTGCCACAGTATGTGGAATGGCTGATGGGCTTTTGGTTGAAGCGCCGTCTGATCGCAAAACCATGTGAAAAAAAAAGTGTTTACTGAATTCCCTTTGATCGAGACCGAATCTTGCTGGATCGCCAAAATGTTTCATAAAACATTACTTTGTCATGTTTTGGGAAACAGCTAGGTAGGTGTGAACGCAATGTTTTATGTGTTTCGTGTTTTATGTATTATGTTTCTGCGTGGTGTGAACGCGGCTTAAGAACAGCCGATTATGACGTTTTCCCCACTGTGAAGCAAAACAAATGCGTAGCAAACGATTTTCCCCCCCAATTTCTTGCAGCATTAATACAGCGATCTAAACCTACATGTATTTCATTTTGCACCTATTAAGCTAGGTTCACACCACGCGAAAATAGAAAACATATTACATAAAACACAAGTAGACTCATAAAACATTGCGTTCACACCTACCTTTCTGTTTCATAAAACATGGCTTTGTTATGTTTTATGAAACACTTTGGCGATCCGACACGTGGAAATACAAAACACAGCTTTAAAAAACTGTTTCACAAAACACATTTCAAATTTATGAAACAATCCGTTCACACCGCAAATCCAAATTCCCATAAACAAAAACGGACGAAGTGATTTCCATCCATGGCGCTCTTACCAAGGTCAGTTTTCTAGCATCGTTTTTACTCGTTTGCCACAGTATGTGGAATGGCTGAAGGGCTTTTGGTTGAAGCGCCGTCTGATCGCAAAACCATGTGAAAAAAAAAGTGTTTCCTAAATTCCTTTGATCGAGACAGACTCTTGCCGGATCGCCAAAGTGTTTCATAAAACATGACTTTCATGTTTTGTGAAACAATTAGGAAGGTTTGAACGCGATGTTTTATGTGTTTCGTGTTTTTTATGTATTAAGGCGGGTTTACACCACGTGAAAATGTAAAACAAAAACTGTTTTACAAGATGATCTCAAGCCGGGTTCATCACACCACGTGAAAATAGAAAATAAAACTAAAAAATGGCGTTCAAACCTACCTTGGCGATCCGGCAAAGGTCGTCTAGATCAAAGGGAATTTAGGAAACATTTTTTTCACGTGGTTTTGCGATGACGTAACTTGAACCATGACCCGTCAGCCATTCCACGTGGTTTAAGTTACGTCACCGCAAAACCACGTGAAGAAAATATGTTTCCTAAATTCCCTTTGATCTAGACCGACTCTTGCCGGATCGCCAAAATGTTGCACAAAACCTGACTTTGTCATGTTTTGTCAAACAGAAAAGTAGGTTTGAACGCCATTTTTTCTTTCTATTTTCTATTTTCACATGGTGTGAACCCAGCTTGAGATCGCCTTGTAAAACAGTTTTTGTTTTACATTTTCGCGTTGTGTGAACCCGCCTTTATGTTTCCGCGTGGTGGGATTAACGCCGCTTTAGGAATGTTTGCCACCGTTTTATCTGAAAAATCTAAATAAAATGTTAAATACAAATCCTGTTTTTTATAAGTTTCCTAAAAAATGTTCAAGAATCTTTCTGAAATATTGCTCTGATATTTTTTGTTTGTTCATAGGTGTGATGGAGAAACTTTCTCTCGGTCCCGATACATTATTGAAGGAGAATCCCGGTCTCGTGTACGCCCGTCTTACCGGATACGGTCAGACCGGACCCTACGCGGACAGAGCCGGACACGACATTAACTACATTTCTCTATCGGGTGAGACATTTAACAATTACTAGCCATTTTTTAAAAAATATCTCCACCTTTTTTTTTAAATCTTGTTACTAATTTCTGTTCAATTTCTCTAAGTTTCTTATAGTTTTTTTTTAATTTTAATTTCTCTTTTAACTCAGGAATTTTGTCTACGGTTGGCCGCAAAGACGAAAAGCCCATCGCACCGGTCAATTTCCTTGCCGATTTTGCGGGCGGTGGTCTCCTCTGCGCTTTTGGCATTTGCGCGGCCCTGTTGGAAAGGGCCCGATCAGGATTAGGACAAGTCATAGATGCCAATATGGTGAATTCAGCTCTCGATATAGCGAACAGCGACTGACCCCCTTATTAAAAGTCTCTCGATATAATGAACCACTCTATATACGTTTTCTCTCAGGTGGAAGGCTCGGCGTATTTGGGATCCTGGATCTACGCCACTCGGGACACGTTGTTCCCCAACCCGAGAGGGGAAAATCCCTTGGACACGGGATTTCACAACTACGACACTTACCGCACCAAGGATGGAAAATACGTGGCGGTCGGAGCCCTGGAACCGCAGTTTTATAGCGAGCTGCTCAAAGGTGAAATTTTTATCTCGGTTTGGCGCAAGTTTTTTTTTTTTAAATCTGTGGCAAAAAATAAGGTTTTTATAAAATTTGTGGAAAAAGCAATTTTTTTAAATACATTTTTTGCAAAATAAAACTTTGATTTTTAATGAAAATTTCAGAAAAACATGGTTTTTGATAAAATTTGTGATGAAAAATAAGGTTTTTAATTAAATTTATTGAACAATATTTGATGAATTGATAAAATGGAAAAAAATACGTTTTTGGTGAAATTAAAACAAATAAAACTTTGTTTTTAGTGAAATTTGTACAAAAACATTGTTTTTCATAAAATAGATGATAAAAATAAGGTTTTTAATTAAATTTATTAAACAAAAAAGTGAAGAAATGCGTTTTTGGTGAAATTAAAACACAAATAAAACTGTTTTTAGTAAAATTTGCACAAAAACATTGTTTTTCATAAAATTTGTGATGAAAAACAAGGTTTTTAATTAAATTTATTGAACAATATTTGTTGAATTGATAAAAGTGAAGAAATGCGTTTTTGGTGAAATTAAAACGAATAAAACTTTGTTTTTAGTGAAATTTGTACAAAAGCATTGTTTTTCATAAAATAGATGATAAAAAATTAGGTTTTTAATTAAATTTATTAAACAAAAAAGTGAAGAAATGCGTTTTTTCGACAAATTTAAACATAAATGTAAAACGATGTATTTATTTAAAAACCTTGTATTTTATCCCATTTTTTCGATAGATTTCCACTAAAATTTTGCTTAAAATCAAGAAATTAAGACAAAAAAAAACCATTGTATTTCACGTACCGTAAGCTCCATCTTGAGCACGGCCTCACCCTGGAGTCCTTCTCAAGATTCGCAAGTGTCATTAACGGTCTTTTAATTTCTAGGTCTCGGTGTTTCCAACGAAGATTTTCAATCCGATGTGGGAAAGTCGAAAATGGCCGAAATCTTTTGTAGTAAAAGCAGAGAAGAATGGGTCAAGATATTCGAGAAGAAAGACGCTTGCGTGACACCCGTCCTGGACATGTCCGAGGCGCCTTTGCACGAGCACAACGTACAACGAGGTTCCTTCTACGAGTACGCCGAGGAGCGTCACATGCCGCGTCCCGCTCCGCTCATGTCCAGAAGTCCGGCTTTTCCTTCCAGGGAGACTCCGGCCGTTGGTCAGCACACCGCAGAGATTCTCGGGGAAATAGGATTCGACCAATCGGAAATCGAGAGACTCGCTAAAGAAAAAGCCGTTGCGATTAACGAACCCACGGCCAAATTGTGAAAATTAATTTAATCGCTATAAATTCAATATTTTAATATTAATGTTTACTAATAAAATAATAAATGAAAGATTTTAAGGTGTTTTGAAGCCATATTGGAAATATTTATATGGCTTTTAAGAAGCCAAATTGAAAATGTTTGTTTTTGGAAGCCATATTGGAGTTGTTTAAATCCTACGGCCATATTTGAGTTGAGTCTTGGAAGACATATTGGAGTTGCTTAAGAATTTTGGAAGCCATATTGGAAATGCTTGTGTGTCGTAAAGGTCTTTTTGAAAAATATTTATATATTGGAAGCCATATTGGAAATGCTTGAGGGTCTTAAGAGCCTTTTTGGAAGTATTTTTATATATTGGAAGCCATATTGGAGTTGTTTAAGAGTTTTTGAAGCCATATTGAAACTGCTTAAGGGTCTTTAGGCTTTTTGGCAATGTTTCCACATATTGTAAACCATATTGGAGATGTTTAAATCTTACGGCCATATTTGAGATATTTCAGTCTTGGAAGCCATATTGGAAATTGCTTATGAGTCTTATGGCCTTTTTGGAAATATATTTAAATTTATAGAAGCCATATTGGAAATATTTTAACGTCCATTTTAGTAATATTTCAAATTATTGTAAGCCATATTGTAAATATGTAACTCTTGGAGGCCATATTGGAGTTACTTTTATTCTTTAGAAGCCATGTTGGAAATGTTTAACGTTTTCACGATTTGATAGCCATATTGGATATGTTATTGGCTTTGGAGACTATTGACAATACATGAATTTTATGGCCAAAGTAGCCATATTGGAAATGTTTAAAGGTCAATATTTTAGGATTTAGTGGCCATAATGGAAACGTTTTCATGGTCTCGGGAATCCATATTGGAAGTTTTAAAACTAAAAATGCTATATCGAAAATGCATTAAGTTTTATGAGCTAAAATGGTAATATTCTAAGCAGCCATATTGGAAATTTTGTAGCGAAAAAAAAAAGACAAAAAAAGTTTGTATTTTTATGAAAAAGCTGAATTGTATATTTTTGCATAAAGATGGTTTTCTTAAAACATGTTTGAATACTAAGCATCCAGAAAAAGGAAATGTCGATAAAAGATCCCTGAGATACAAATACACTTAAGAATAATCAGAATAATAATTAATTAATTAATTAATAATAATAATAATAATAATAATAATAGTAATAATAATCAAGGAGAATAAAGAATGGGATGAAAAAAAGCACTGAAAAATAACGAAAAAAACAGGACGAATAATTCATGCATTTTGGCAGAAAATTAGAAAATAAAAACACGAAACGAGGGCTAAAAAAAAAACACTACAAAAACAAAAAAAACAACGAAATTCAGGTTCAAAATAATAAAAAAAGCAGAAATTCCATTCCCTAAATCTGAAAATATTCACACAAAAATCGATGAAAACAAATTCAAAAAATGGGTAATTTAAATTAATAAATATACGAAAAATGGGAAATTTTGATTCAAATGTCGATTTTAAAGTGGAAAAAGGATTTTGGGAAAGAATAACTATGTGAAAAATGAGAAATTTTGATTTAAATGTCGACAATGTACGCAAATTTTGCAAAAAAAGCCAAAAATGTTGAAAATATTTGAGAAAAACCCCAAAAATTGCGTTGTACCTAAATCCTGTTAAAACAAATAAGACAACGCACACAAAAAAACACAGAAATTGCATAAAATGAAAGTTAAATTACTAGAAAAAGATGAGAATGACGATGATGACCTATGACCTAATGAATATTATTCCTCAATATTAAGGCACTGACGAAAAATCCACCAATTAATAATGGGAGTGAAAATTTCAAAAATAATCGAGGCGTTTTTATCCAAATTTTTCATCGTTTGAACAAATGAATGTTTGTACATTTTTTGATAAAAAAAAAAAACTATATTCGAATAATCGGTCAATTGGTCAGTTTAGCTGAAATTCAAATAAAACTTAATAAATAATTAACTTAATCTTGGATTAGTAATAAATACAGTATTAGAAATTAAATAAGAATTATTAGGGGTACTCAAGTTCATCGTCGTACATCTGAGATTTCGTATTAATTCGTAAACAGGCTCGTGCGTAGAATCACGTGCGTTCCAAAATCGATTTTTGGAACGCACGTGATATAATTTTAGAACTAAGAATCGATTTTTAGAACGCACGTGATAGATTTTTTAGGACTAATAATCGATTTTTAGAAGGCACGCGATAGAATTTTAGAATTATAAAATTCTATTTTTAGAACGCACGTGATAAGATTTTCAGAACTAAGAATCGATTTTTAAAACGCACGTGATAAGATTTTTAGAACTAAAAATCGAGTTTTAGAACGCACGTGATAGAATTTTAGAACGCACGTGCCTGTTAACGAAATAATACGAAATCTCAGATGTACGATGATGAACTTGAGTACCCCTATTGGCTGACCATTCGACCACAATTATCAAAGTTTTTACGAAAATTTGGTAACAAAATTTCAACAAAAATTATCAAAAAATACGAAAAAAAAAGTTTGGGTTATCGATGCTAACACATTTAAGGCACTTTTTGTTGCATCGGTCTCAACAAAATTTTCTCAAAAACCCTCAAAAACTTTGTTTTTCAAACTTTTTCCTCGAAACCATCTTTTCCCGAAACCTCTTTTCTTGAATTAACTCCTCTGTTCAAACGATAAGAAAAATTCAAAAACTTTTAAGTACTTTTAAGGTTTTTTAAGTAAAAACCTTGAAAAAAAACTGAAAAAAAGTTCATTTTACTGATGAATTGGCACAAACAGAAACTGAATTTTAGCTTAAAAACATCAGTATATCTTTTTAGCGAAATCAGTTTCCGTAAAAATATTTTTTTTTCTCCACCAGGGGGTCAAAAAAACGCTCCCCAAAAACTCCGGTGATGTTTTTTTCCAGTTTTTTTCTCTAAAAATTGCATAAAAACGAGCTGTAAATATTTATAATATACACAAATGGGACAGATGAAGACAAACCCGGCATTTTGAGAAAAAGCAGCCGCCATCTTTTTTTTTTTTTTTGCATATTTTAGCATTTACCAAAATTCCGGCACAAATTATGAGAAAAAAAAAACGACGAAAAACAAAAACAAAAAAACGAAAAACGCGCTAATTACATTAATATTATCAAAAAAAACGAGAAAAAAATCACATTTGCTACAACATTATGGCACTCGGGATGCAAATGGAAAAACCCAGATTTGATGAAAAACATTTGTGTAAAAAATTAGGTTTTTAATCAAATTGGGTCGTTTTAAATTAAGGGGAAAACATGTTTTGATAAAAACTGAAAAATATTGAGGTTTATACTCAAATTTATTGCAAAAAAATGAGGTTTTAATCAAATTAATTTTAAAAAATGACGTTATTGTTCAAATTTATTGCAAAAACTAGGATTTAATCAAATTTATTGCAAAAAAATGAGGCTTTAATCAAATTTATTGTAAAAAATGACGTTATTGTTCAAATTTATTGCAAAAATCAGGTTTTTAAAGTTTGTTTTATTTAAAATTGAGGATAAAACATGTTTTTTTTTTACTAAAAACTGTAAGAAATTCAATTTATTAATCAAATTGATTGCAAAAGATGAGCTTTAACCAATTTTTGGTTTTTAAAATTGATAGAAATTTGATAATTAAGTAAATACTGTTTTTGTAAATAAAATTACACAATTAAAACTGTTTATATTAAAATTTGCATTAAATTTGCAACAATTTATGAAATTATAAGAATTTTACCACCAATTCAAATTAATAAAAAATTGATTAAATGGCAAAAATCTGATAAATTGATACGTGCCTAAAAAAAGGCATTTGGTGTGAGATAGTGCTTGCTTAAGGTTTTTTTCAACATTTCAGCTAATAATAATGATGTAGTATTTTTCCTCAAATTTTGGTTTTTCCATTTGTCTATTAATTTTTTCATCCCTGAGTTTTCAGGAACAGAAAAAGAGGGAATAAAAAAGGGCTGATAAAAAGGAGCAAAAAAAGGGAGAGAAATTATGCTTTATACCAATCCTCCTTTTAAAATCCTCAAATTCACATTTAGCTACCGAACGAACATAAAAAAAAAAAACAGGGAAAAATAAAGAGGGGCCAAAAGGACCTCAGTACAAAATAACCTCAATTTTTTATCAATTAGCTTTTCTTTTGGGACACCAAAAAAAAAACAATAAAAAAAGCTGCCCATTTTCAAGTTTACCAAAAACATTTCTAAAAAAGGAACCACCGAAAAAAAACACCATTTTACAAAAATTACAGGTTTTAAAATTAAAAAAACTGATAAATTTCACTTGTGTGATGAAATTTGACTAAAAAACAATGTTTTGCGTTAAAAATTGACATAAAAGCAATGTTTTATGTTGAAATTTCATTAAAAACATTGTTTTTTTGAAATTTCATTAAAAAAAGCAATGTTTTTGTTAAAATTTCATAAGAAAACACATTGTTTTGTGTTGAAATTTCATTAAAAAAGCAATGTTTTGGGTTAAAAATTGACATAAAAGCAATGTTTCTGTTGAAATTTCATAAGAAAACACATTGTTTTGTGTTGAAATTTCATTAATAACATTGTTTTATATTTTGAAATTTCAACACAAACATTGCTTTTCAGTCAAATTTCAACACAAAACATTGTTTTATAGTCACATTTTCTCACAAAACGTTGCTTATAAGTAAACATTCAATATAAATCATTATTTCCGTAAAAAATCACTCACAAAACATTGTTTTCAGTTAAACTATCCTTCAAAACAGTGCGTTTTTGTCGTAATTTACACCAAAAACATGTTTCGCGCGCAAATCCCACCAAAAAAAAAAGGCTGTTTTTGGTTCCAATTCGCACGTAAAACATGAACATTTCGATTAAAACGTGAATTTTGTGGTATTAAAACGCAGCCGCGAAACACCATCCTTGCATCGTTACCTTACGAAAAAAAGATAGCCGAGCGTGTTTTCGCACGTTTTTTCGGTGGCTCCCCCTGTGGCACAATCCCAAATCAAATCCCGCATAAAAGTACGATTATTACTATTATCTTACGTGTTGACATTTCGTCTTATTGCATTTTCTCGTCCGCCTTCTAAAGCGCTACTTTATCTACACGAGCGAACGAGAAAGCGTGTGTGATTTTTTTTTGAATTTTTGCGTCTGCTTACGGGATTTCCCATCAAAGGACCTTTTTTTTTCTCTGGTTGGAGCTTTTTTTTTTTCCTTACGTCGTCATCCGGACACGTTGGGTCCCCACACTCGCCATTTGGGGGGAGACGAAGAAGGCACTTGTGGAGGAGGAGACTGACGTAGTCACGCCATCCGGCCCCTCGTCTGGGCGAAAAGAACCCCTTGGTACATGATGCCGTTGATCTCCATGCTGACCACCAGCGAACTCTCGATCTGAGAACGACCGTCTCCTGGAAAAGGACAAAAATTCAGTAGAAGTAACGGCAGGAACCCAGGGCCATGCATCGAAGCGCCGCCTGGCAGTCGTTGGGAGTAGCTTAGCAAAAGCGGGAGTGGTTTAGGAAAGGTGGGAGTGGTTTGGCAAAGGTGGGATTGATTTAGCAGAGGTGGGAGTGGTTTAGGAAAGGTGGGAGTGGTTTGGTAAAAGGGGAAGGGGGATTGATTTAGCAGAGGTGGGAGTGGTTTAGGAAAGGTGGGAGTGGTTTGGCAAAGGTGGGATTGATTTAGCAGAGGTGGGAGTGGTTTAGGAAAGGTGGGAGTGGTTTGGTAAAAGGGGGGAGTGGTTTAGCAAAGGTGGGAGTGTTTTAGTAAAAGGGGAGGGGGAGTGGTTTAGCAAAGGTGGGAGTGTTTTAGTCAATGGTGGGAGTGGCCAATGGGTGATTAAGGACAAGTGGGAGGGGTTTGGAAACACTAGGAATGGGCTCATCGATAGTGGGAGTGTCTCAGCTAAAATGTGGTTTAAAGACAATAGGATGGGTTTAAAATAACTTGGGAGTGGATTAGTACGAATAAAGAGAGTGACTTGTCAATTGTGGGAGTGGCTTGGGAAATGCAGGAGGGATTTATGTCAATGGGAGTGGTTTAGCAAAGGTGGGAGAGGTTTAAAGCTAAAGGGAGTAGTTTGTTAAAGGTGGGAGCGGTGTATAGCCAATAAGAGTGGTTTGTCAAAGATGGGAGGTGTGAATAGAAAAAATGGGAGTGATTTTGTAAAGGTGGGAGGGGTTTATAGCTAATGGGAGTGGCTTGTCAAAGGTGGAAGGGGTATAATATAGTCAATATGAGTGGCTTAGCAAAGTGGGAGGGGTGTACAGCCAATGGGAATAGTTTGTCAAAGGTGGGAGGGGATATAGACAATGGGAGTGGCTTAGCAAAGGTGGAAGGGTTTATATCCAATAGGAGTGCTTTTTCAAACATGGGAGTGGCTTAGCAAAGGTGGGAGGGGTTTATAGCCAATGGGAGTAGTTTGACACAGGTGTGAAAGGTGTATAGAAAATGGGAGTGGTAAATAGACAATGGGAGTGGCTTAGCAAAGGTGGGAGGGATTTATATAGCCAATGTGAGTAGCCTAAAAAGATGTGTGTGACTTGTTGGTTTTGCAGTCAACTTAGCAAATGTGGGAGTGGTTAATATTCAATGGGGAACTATCCAACAAATGTGGGAGGGGCTTGTAGACAATGGGAGTGGCTTAACAAATAAGGGGGTGGTTTGGTAAATGTGGGCATGGTTTAGAGAATCTACAATGTCTCCTGACAATGGCTTCGTTAAGGGTCCAAAGGCAACCAGGGGAAGCTGAAATGGCCCCTATGATGCATGCTGGGAATAAGGTGGGAGTGATGCATGCTGGGAATAAGGGCATATTTTACCTCTGCTGGTGATCTTGAGATGCGCGCTTGGCACTCCCGCATGTGCCAGCAGCCTTTCTTCGTCCGATGCAATGCGTTTGGCAGGAGGTCCTAGATCGTCGCTACTGTTATGCTTTCGGGTGGCCAGCTCCAGGGGGCGCTGCGAGGGATCCAGTCCCCTTGGGACCTCCAAGTTTAGGGCCTCCCTTTGTCCGGACAGCATGGAGTGCGTGGGCGTACTCGGGAAACTGTCGTCTTCCCCTGAAACGGACAAAAAAATAACCAAAAGGCACGTTAGAACAGTTCATTCTGCTGCATGGTTAGGATTTAGAAGTGAGCGATACACAAAAACCTGCGAATAGCACAAACCATTAAGACCAAACCAAAAGTTGGGCCATTTGAAGGGAGCGTGCTATTTGCAAGTTCAGCTTAAGTGATGCCCATGCGCGAAGCTAAAGTGATGACCGAGTTATCGCTACTTCCAAGGCCATCGTTATATAGAGGTATGCTATTTACAGGTTTGTGTAGTTGAGATTACACCAAAAAACTACGACATTTAAGACCCAATTTTTGTAGTTTTAAGTCTTAGTCTTAAGACCGACCTGTTTACAGTTTTATTCTTATCCATAAGACCTGTTTAGTTTTAGTCTTAGTCTTAAGATCTGTTTTGAGTTTTAGTCTTAGTCTTAAGGTCTATTTACAGTTTTAGTCTTAAGACCTGTTTAGTTTTAGTCTTAGTCTTAAGACTAAGACTAAAATTGTAAATAGGTCTTAAGACCTGTCTACAGTTTTAGTCTTAGTCTTGAGATCTTTTTGCACTTTGTCTTAGTCTTAAGACATTTTTACACTTTTAGTCTTAGTCTTAAGACATTTTTGGACTTTCTAATTTTTTAAAAACTTTTACTTCTACAGTAGAACCTGTCTCGCCTAATATAGCCTCATGTGTAATTGACCTGTCTGAAATCATATCCTGCCTAAAAGCATAATTTTTACAGGTCCCAAGAGTATGATTTCAAACAGTTTCTACTTGCATGATGCAAATCAAATCTTTTCTGCAGTTTTAGTCTCAAATCTTAAAACCTTTTAGCAATTTAAACTTAAGTCTAAGACAACAATCTTATTCTTAAGTCTAGCTTAAGACCTTTCGCCGTTTTATTCAGTCTTAAGACACTAAGACCATCCCCACTGTACCAAATGACCATTCCTTAGTTCCCATGGTAATATTCACCAAATATTAGGCTACTCGTTTTATCCCCCCCAAAAATTTGATCTTGTCCATATCGAGTTCAAAACCTTTCAGAAAAATGCTTAAAACCCATTCTTCAAAAAACCAGGAGGGTTTTATTATTCGTTAATCCCCCTCCCCCCCCCACTCCCACCCCCACCCCCTCCCCCTCCCCCTCCCCCACTTCTTAATCCTAATCTCACCTTGTAAAAAGGCAAACAAGTGGGGCCCCTTTGGGTCCTAATGGAGGGGTCATCTTAGTAGGTGTTAAATACAATTGTTAAATAACCCTCCCTTTGATAAAAAGAAGGGGGTGGGGGTGTAGGGGGTGGGTGGGATGAATTGCTCCGTCCTTCTCCAAATTGATATCCCTTTTAAAAAAAACCATTATTTGCATTATTGTAAACGCGTCTTTTATACGAGTAGGTATTTCTCCCTCCCCCTGATTCACCCTCTCCCACCTCCCCCTTAACAAAACAAGAATCGGGATAAAACGCCAGGTGGATTTTATATAGAAAAATTGATGGATCTAAAAAAACACGAATGATGTTATTCTTGCGAATTAGCTCGCATTTATACGATGCACAATTTGGCACTTTTTATATTCGGCATCTAGGGTATTTTTTTTTTTTTTTTTTTTTTTTAATATCTCTCTTTTATCATTAAGAGTTTGTGGGTGGGAAGTGGGTGAGGGTG